>JAQQRF010000604.1:0-36927 GCA_030523145.1 Trissolcus brochymenae
TTTGGCCTAAGCATGGAGTTAGGTTGCGCTCGCTATACAATGAGCGCGCCGGCTCTGTCGCCACATGGTGTTACGTTGCACCGTTTTCTCGAGTGTTTTCCTCGAGTTTATGTATTTGTTTTTTATCAATTTGTTTGAATGAATAGATTTAGGAACAATGTATTTCCTAGAACTTTACCCCCAATTTGGTGCTGAACTGGCTGAGATTTTTGTGTCGTCGTCAACGGCCAGTCAGTTCCAACTTGGTCGCGTCGACAAGCAACGTCGTGCTCGAGACGCATAGTTTTATTGGTCAAGTTGCCCCTTTATATCTCGCGTCGCGTTTTGTATTAATAAATACAGGGGTTTTTCCTGCGGAGTTTAAATCTCTAAAGGTTTTTTCCCCGGGGCGAGTTTGGCTTATTAGCCAAACTCGCGTGTTGTTATTTAATTCCCTTTTTCTATCTAGGACATAGGTGCCTAAATCTGCGGTCAAGTGATGAGCCGTTTTTTTTGTATTTGAGTCACTAAAGTTAAAGTTCATTTAAGTTTTTTAAATTGAGTTTCATTTTTATTAAACATTTTTAAAGTATTGACTCGCCAAAACAATTTCTGTTTATTCAATAGAATAAATTTTTGGCTCTTCGTATATTGAAATTCAGAATTTGCAGCCGTATTTAATAGAACGGAAATTAAATAAACGGTCTAATTGCTAAACTCGATATTTCATAATCAGTGTTTACTTAATTCATATACCAACACTGATTCATTCACTCATTCACTCATTCATTGACTCATTCACTGATTGATATTGAAATGCAATCATGATGATCTAATAACGAGTATAAAAACTAGGAGAATGTGCATTCAAAGGAATCGAAGATCAAATAACTTTATAATTTACCAATAATTGTTTTCTTGTGTGGAAAGGGAAATATTTCTGAGAGCGTGGCATAAAAGTAAGCATAGATTCAGCCACATCGTGCCACACGTTCAATCAAAACGTGCCCAGATTCAGACATAATTATTTAAATTGCATATTTTATGTATTCTTTTTTTTTTCACTGAATAAAAATTAAATGATGAGACATAATAAGTGTTATGTTAAATTTGGCATCTTAAAATGTGAATAGTCACGTACCAGCTCATTAATTGATTTGCGTAATCCCTTGTGACACAAAGTTAAAGTTTTAACGAATCATAAAATGATATGGAAATAGAAGTTCGTGTCCGTCCAATAAAATTTTGCTGTTGCAGATCCACGAAGATTAGATTTACAAATGTTTTGGATTTATAGCTTTTCATCATAGTTCGTTTCATTATTTTATATTGAAAAATATAGTATTGTGTATTATGATCAGTCTATTTATCGAACTTTGATCGAAATATCAAATTATTCGGATATTTATATATCGGAGCAATTCGATAATATATATTATTAATTTAACATTATTGTTATGTAATCACTTTATTCGATTACCAAAATTTGTTTGGTTAATAAATATTTTACTTTAATTAAATCCATTCAAAACACTAACGTTTCTGTTTTTACCAAACCATATGTTGGCAACAAAAAAAAATTAATTCATGTATTAGATTAAATACATTGTATCGATATCTGTTTACATATGTTTGGCACGCTTTAAGAGTCCTTTATCGAAGCGCATTCCATTAAGTAGAGACGACGACCGGATGTTCTTAGCGTATTAGAGTCTCAAGAATGCATGGCAGGTGCATGTGGTGGCTCGTACGCGTGTATCCCGTATTTTTAGATTGCTGTCGTGCGTATTACGCAGGGCTTATGTGTCTGGAAGTCTGGATCAGTTAGTATGCCGGATAGATGTGTCGCTCATAACATCTGTTTTTTTCTTGTCCATCTCAACGTCTGTCAAAATGAATGTTCAGTTTTTGTTTTTTTTTCATGTCTTTTTTCCTTTCTTTCACGCAAGATAATTAATATTTCATCTCATTTTGTTACAGTAATGAAGTTTTAATTAGAAAACTGTTTACGTCAAAATTGAACAAACAGAAGTTCACAAGGACGAATGAAAAGTTGAAAACAACGGTTAAGGCGATAAATGAGGGTCGGTGTTTACGAAAAACGTGATAAGGTCCTGTGCAAAATATAACGATTAAAATATTAAACAAAATACATCCAACGATTTATATAATTGCGAACAATCGTTGAGACCTTATCGCGTTTTTCGTAAACACTGACTGCCATTTATCGTCTTAAAACATATCGAGAGTTTCATAGAGTTCATGGAATTCCAAAGAGTTCCAAAGATATTCTGAAAAAGTTCCAACATTTATTGACCAAACATTGACGATAGATTGTCAATAATGTGTAATATATTAAAAACCAATTTTCTAATGAAAAATGTGTATTATAAATTTCGATTCATATTGCACTGGTTAAAAAAGTATATATGAGCAAAATTCTCCTAAATCTATTTCAAATGCAGAAATTAAAATATGCAACTGTAATTAAATCTTCCTTGATCAAAAATTATAAGTGGATGTGAATATTAACAATAATGTGCTAACAAAACTGCATGCTTAAGTTAATCTCTCTTATCAGGTCTACGGAGAAAAAATCTGACGCAACATTTTCCGAGTCTGGTTTAAACTCAGATATTCAAATATGCAATTAAAAATAAACTGATAAGCGAGATGCAAACGGTTTTGTTATTAATTTAATAAAAATCGAAGTTTGTAATAGAAATTGTTCATTGCGAAATCGGTTTTCATGTGTAAGCAAATGAAATTTTAATCAAAAATTGGAAAAGATGAAATGAAAGAATATTAGAACTGGGATTTTTATACTGACAAAAAACGATATTCTTTAATAAAAAATAAGAGTTTATTTTTTGATCAACTTCAGTCTAAAACTCGTTCATGCCAAATTGGCAATTTAGTAATATTGAGCATGAATTTCAGTTCGACAAATTATATTTATTGTTTGACAAAACATAATGATCAGGTGATATATAACTGTAAATAATTTCAAAAACTCAAATTAAACAGGTCAATTCGAAATCTGATTTAAGCAAGGAACAGATTCGGCACACTCGATGGCATTTTTGGTTTAGAACGTCTGCTAAAATTAACAAATAAATCAAGTTTTGTAAGTCATACAATTTGAAAGAAATATTGTTACTTGTACACTGGTTTTAATGATATCATATGAGTCTAAGTATCAAATCTGTCAGGAATTTTAACAAGTTTTTCAAAAATTGTAAGTTGACCAAAAAACAAACTATAAAATATAATCAAATTAAATATAGTTACAATGAATGGTATTTCAAGAAATATTACTATATTTCTAATTATACTAACTTTAAACGTCACAATAAAAAAAAAAAGTTTTATCAACAATGTAAATTTGTCTCAGTGTACTACTCTTTGAGCATGTATTAAAAGAGTTACGAGTTTCCAAGCCTTTGTATTCACTTCTAAACTTGGATCATTTCTAATCAAAAATCTCTGTCGTACGCAATATTCTGCTTTCAATTAAATTCAAGATTATTCAGCATAATTTCGTCTGAACATAATTCGCATTATTCGCTGTTTGAATCATTCGTTGGATTCGTGTTTTAATTTGAAATAACCAGCAGCACTCATATTCCACAAATAACTGAACAATCAAAACTGCCAAGTATCCCAGAAAAATATATTTTCACGAACAATGCAACCGGGTGGGTACTTTTTCACCTTCTATAACTTCTAAACACGTTTCGCACAGGATGAACCGCAGCAAAATCCCAATTTCGACAAGTTTTATTGCCACAATTTTTTCAGCTCTTATATTATTTATCATGTAGTAAATTCAATTTGGTTCGTATTTGTTATTGAAAGATTCCTTTTTTCTCGTTTCAGTGTAAAATATAGAGCAGAATCACCTTTGGAAACAAAATTGAGGTCCCGGTCGAACTATACGCGGTCGTGCGGTCAACATCTTCACGATTCATCTTATTTATGAGAGTTGGATAGGAACCTATTAGTATTGATCGAGTTTCAATCTGGCGCTACTGATAGAAAAAAATCCGCACGATTTTAGTGGCGTTGATGTATTGCTTGATTTATCATGATAATGGAATTCAGTTTCCATTGCTAAACGAAAATACGTATCTCGTTCTCTAGAGAGAAATCATTTTCCGGCTAATTTTCGAAAAAAAAAAAAAAAACAAATTATAAATTAGCAATTTTCAATATGATTTGTTTTCTGAAAGCATATTATAGAACAATGTTTAAGAATTGCTTACGCAACATTATGAATTTAACAGCGCGGGACAAATTCTTCTGTTGCACTTTCCTCTGCGACTGTTTTTCATTCATCAATCAATAAATTATATACGAAATTTTATGACATGTTAGTTTGTAGATGCAATTTGCATATAAATGGCTTTCATTAATGGTGCATTATTTATAGACAAATTCATTTCTCATTTTCATTATCATCAATTCAATTTATTCAGCGAATTTCATTCGCGTCTACTCAAATTGTAAATTTATGGATTGAATTTTAAAATAATTTCCAGGCTGTGTTTGAGTTAAACCATCTTACACATGTATATAAATTGCTTCTATTGACAAGTTGATATATTATCCATTATTTACGCGAAAAAAAACTCTAAATTTGTCACGGTGACAAACATTTTGTTAATTTCATATAAAATTGTCATTCTCATTTTGTGCCTCATGAATTGTGTTACACCATTTAACAGTTGCTCAATTATGGTAATGCAAATTAAAAATAAAAGAAAGACAATCAAAAAAAATTCCATAAATATTCAACCTAAAATCTTTTTAGTTAGCGATGTACATATAAAACAAATCCTTTTCATGGCACTGATTTGCTATGCATAAAAAGACGGAGTTAAAACATGAAATGTTTTCGCATTCGTAAAAACATTCGAGCGTGGAGAAGAATAACGTTTTGCTTTTCCTCGTTATGGTTTGACTGTTCTGTCACATGGGAAAAATCGTGCAGGTTTGATCATTCGCGCAAATATTTTTATAGATATTTAACGTTTGTATGAATTCATCGCGAAACCTTTATGCATTTATAATAACGTTTTTTATAACAACTAAAAGAAAGTAAAAAAGTATCCAGTCAAAAAATGTCAACTAGTAATGAAGAATAATGACGGTAATCATAATCACTATAACAGTCATAATAATCACATGAATAATGACGATGAAAAACGTACCATGAAATGGATATACTAAACATTTTACATTTCATGGTATAAATGTATAAGTTTATTTAATTATGTTACATTGTTAAAATTTTATTATAATTTTAATTAAACATGGAATTTAAATTTGAAAATTTATGAATGAATATTGATGAATCCTGTGACGATATTATTTTTAATTTTCATTATAAACACCTTAGTAATTGAAATTTTGTTTTCTATTTAACTATCAACAATTAAAACTCAAAGATCAGAGGACCGTTAGAGAAAATGTTAATATTATCACAATTGTCATTAGAAGCATATCCCATACGGCACCATATGGCATATAATGGAAGTGTTAAAAATACCCATCATCTGTGAAAACCGATTCTTAAAAAAAATGTTTCCATTACTATTTATTTTTGAGAGAAAAGGGGAAACGTCGAGAAAAGTTGATGAGACAGAAAGTTATTAATTATGAGAGGCGCAAAATAACGCGATGTAATAAAGGCGTCGTAAAAAGGAACATGAATTTGGTCCGAATGAAAACGAGCATTACAGAGAAATGTTTTCCATGCCAAATGCATAAACTGTGGGGGCAAAAACAAGTCGCGTAAAAAGTGAGATGAATTTTGCGTTCCGCGGGGGATTATACTTCTGTCATTATTCCCGACACGGATCATTAAACATGGCGGCGAACATTCGAAATGTCGAAATGATCAAAATCGTCGTTGCCGGACCAGCATTGAGCCGAGTTAATGCGCCGCGATTATGCGATTCCTCTTTCGGGGCGCGCCCCACCCCCAGCGCCTTCCATTGAATCTAATTTGTTAATTCAACTATCCAGTCGTACGCCTCCGCTGCAACGATCGTTCTGCCGCGCGGGACAGCTGTCATGGATTAATTTTCTCAGCTCTGTCAGGTGCACGTTTCCTCGCTCTGGCTGACTAAATGATCGATCGAGCTTAAGACCCTCGCTTAAGTGCCGATTCTTACGCCACGCATATTTCACCTGCAATTCACCGTTTCAACATGTCTTTTTCGCGCGACTTTCCAAAACAAGCTTTTTGTAACGTTCATGAGCGCCCGTTAATGCGGCCAAATCAAATATCTTGCTCGCGCGCCGCGTTTTTCCTTTTGATTTGCATTCATATCAACTTATATCGGAATTGCACGCATTCAGCTTGAAGCTTGCTACTTTTTAATATAATTTGCAGTTCGTCGAAAACGAAATTGCGCGTTTATGAGCCGCCTGACAGCTTTGTTCTCTGTTGCAAAAATGGCAACAACATTTTTAACCATTCGTTCAATTCATTTACACTAATTATATAATCTTTCAATTATGCGAAACTGCCTTAGAAGATTCGAAACTGATGCTTTCATACCATTTTCTTTATCCGAGGAAACGAATGAAAATCGTTCGCGAAACAAACATGGCAAAGTGAAATTGTTTTTCATAGAGTACTTCCTCTATTTCCTTTATTAGTTTTAAAAGTTTGATTTGCCAACTGTATATATATATATATTTTATATATAAATTCTTTTTTTTCAGAAGACATGGCAGTGTCTCTGGCAAAGTACGAAACACTTATCAACAAGTTTCAAACATTTATCGGATTTTTGTTTAATTTTTTCAAAGTCATAATTATTTTGAATTTTTGTCAAAATTAAAAATAAAATAAATAAAATAAAATAAAAAATTTTTGTGGTCAAGTATATTTTTATTTTTTTTGAACTGTAACAGGTATTAACGATGATATAAAAGTTCTCTAGATATATTTTATTACTCATGTAGATTTATTATTCGGGTTCAAAAGCAAATTTCAGGTATACACTGAAAAAATTAATCGGTAACTTTCGTCAAATTCAACTAACTAAAACAGTTGGGTAGGGGTTCCACTGACGTAGTCAGTAAATGCAACTAAAAATGTCAGTAAACGTAATTGTAAAAAAATTTCAAATTGGATTGAATGTTTTAGATTAAATTTTTCTTTGACAGCTGAATCAACTATATTTGATAAAATAAAATGAAATTTTGAATTTAATTAATTTAATTCAATTAATATAAATTATGATGAAATAAAAATTAAGTAATAAGTATTTTTGTCGTTCACTTTCATTTATAACAGATTTAAATATATTGTCGATTCAAACAATACGTTTAACAACTTTTATCTGTTATTTTAACTGAATAATGCCAGTTATGGCTCTGCCATTATTGAAAATGTAAGTTGTAACCCATGTTTAACTGATTTTCACAGTTAAATATCTCTTACTGCCATTGTTTTCAGTTATATTAATTAATTTTAATAGTTAATTGCAATAATCAACTATTACTCTCAATTATATTTCAACGGAATAGATTTTTTTCTTGTGTTTATGATTAAATGAGTATTATATATTTCGCTGAATACTGGTCAAAATTGAAAACGCAACACTTTATACGCAATTCTTATGGAAAGTGTTGCATTTCTTATTTGGATTAGTGTATATATATACATATATACCTGAACCCTGAGATATAACTTCAAATTAACTTAGCGAAACAGCTTTAAACTATTTTCTTATTTGCTTTGTAATTCTCATGGTTTTTTTTTCTTTTACAAAACGATTGTAATTTTTCATTCATTATCAAAGAATTGATAATTTTATTTTGTTTAGCTCTTTGAAGAGGTACTGTCTCGTTGTCTTGATAATATTTTATTTATCTGCTGTTCTTTGTCGGATAATATACTTTCATCTTGTGTTTGTTTTGGTTTTATAAAATATCTCATTCGCATCACATCACATGTTTCAAGTACTGAATATATAATAATTTAATCTCACCGAATTAAGATATTAATGAAATTTACTTTTTAATCCGAATAATAAGTCTACATGAGTAAAAAAAAATATATATATAGTAATAAATGAATAATAAAAAAAATATATAGAACTTTTGTATCATCGTTAATACCTGTTACAATTTTAAAGAAATATCATACTTGACCACGCAAAATTTAGATTTGATTACTTTTACTATTCGAGTACATGACCAACTACCACCAATTACTTCCAAAAGAATCTGGATTGTCATAGAATTTTGACCATTCGATTTTTTTTTTCGTACTTTGCCATATTTAACAGTTTTATTGAATTTTAATTGTTACACTGAAATGGAAATGTGACAAAAAAATGTTGCACGAAAACGTGGTGTTCGGGAATGCATAAACAAATTGAATAATAACAAAAACAAAAAATATCTATGATTAACGTGAAATAATTGAGGACGCATTCAGAGCGCGAAGATTAATTTACGATTATGTTATGCACGTCAACGCGTGACCGCTTTGCACACAAATACAAAGTGTCAAATATCACGTGGCTTGTTCTGTAACAGATGATCAAACCGATTGTAACGTCATGCACCGTCGTATTTGTGCATTGTTTCAGCACAATGATAATGCTTGACCCGGTTCGATTAACAAACCTGAATGGAATTAGCTTGGACATTGATCACGGAATGAGAAGAGGGTTTGAGAGCATTTTTGAAGTCGGAACATCAGGTGACGGACGAAATTTCATCAAGTTTACGGTGCTCCGGGATATCATTGAGGCAAAGTCGACTGGAAAATTTGAATTTAATGGGAAAATTCTGCCGAGTGCGAGGCTAATATTTGTGGTTTATTTCCATGTATTGAAGGCTGCCACTTATACCCTCCGTGCTCTCAGTCATTATGCAACCGTAAACTATTGTTGTTAAAGTGTACTGCTGTTTTGTTGGCCCGAACAATGTGCGCGAGTTGAATCAGTAAATCCATACTGGATGGCTCATTCAAATTACAATGTTATTAAGAGGCATCTAATTCAAGATAAGGAATTTCCAATGAATGAGAATGATAATGAGCCGTTCAATAAAAGCATCGCTGTTGAACCGCTGTTTTTAAGGTGTATACAACCGAGATGACATCGCTATCACAGAAAAAGATTCCCCGAGGGAGCGTCGGAATGAAGAAATTGGTTTTTTCTCTTCGATTATTCAATGTTTCTATAAAAATTGAAACATCACAAAGCTGAATATTTCATTTTCGTTTGTTGCGAAACACAATTTTTTCTCTTTTCCAATTGGCTGTATGAAATGATGAAAACGGTGTTTAAAAGGATAATAATATGCTGCTCTTGAAGTTGGAAGTCATTAATTGAATCACAGAAAGCTTGTCAAAAGCTTTTGAAATATGGAAATAAAAAAGCGATCAGTGTGTATTGTTTCAGAAATATTATTACGATTATGACCAAACTAGTTCTGGACAATTTTGAGAACCATCATTTTCTTCTATATTAATGTAAAATCATGAATCTTACGTTGTACGTCATTGTGAAGTCCAATTCTTGCGAATTTCGGTTTCTCTCTGTGAAAATTCTCTTGATATTAAATTTCCTCGCAATTCTGAAAAAAACACGTCTGCTGCAAAGGGCTGCGCGACAAACTTGCACTACAATTATATCGAATTCTCTTCTTTCGTTTGTAATTGAACAATGCGTCTGTCGGCTCGTGTGACATTCCCGAGATGTAAACAGCGTTTGTTAGCTTGCGAAATTGTTCAATCGTGCCGGGCAATATTCCGCGTCTAAGAAAATCAGACTTGATGGGGAAGCGTGTTTTCATTCATCTCTGTTAACACAGCGCAACGGAATGTTAAATCGCAATATCCAGCCGCAAGCAGAAGGTACTTGTCAAGCAAATGAGCAAGTACGCTATCTTATCGTACGCATTGAATGAAGTCAACTGGCAGTACGTTTTGTGAGGATTCATTAAAGTATAATACGTTATTCGAATTTCACAATGGGAGCTTCTCAATTAAGCGGGGTTATAACAAAACCTTCATTTTTAAAACAGTAAACGTAACTTTTTCAACAATTTGTTTCAATCGTAATAGTCGAAATTTTCATAACAAATCTGAAATAAAATTCATCGTAACAGAAAACAATGTTGTAACATTTTAAAACGAATATTTGCATTTCGGCAGTTATATCAAATCGTTACTAAAATGTTTCTCTTTCTAGATAATAAATGAAAAATATTTTATTATAGGTTATAAGAGTTTTCAATTGTTTTTGAATTATAATATGCATTTATTTTTAGTCATGTGATGAAATTGATATATTTTATCAAATTGTTTTCAGAGAAAATACAATTTTTGACCTGTCAAAAACTGAATTGAAATCAAGTTCATGAGGAAGGGGTAACTTTTCTAAACTGGCGAGATTCAAATGTTTTGTGCAGATAATGGATGCAACCCGCTCAGGCGATATTTCCATTTTGCAAGGATAATGAAACCGATTCATATAGGACAAACAATCGATAATGCCTGATATTATCCGTCTTTTATGAATCGAGCCTGCTCCAATTTTACAAAATTAAATCCGGCGTTCCAATTTTAAGAGATGCATTGTACAAAATTATTTGCACACGCTCTGATGTATAGAACAACACGATCTTTCGGTAAGCGCTGACACTTAGCCAGCGATTTCGCGATACCTGCACGGGTTTCCGTGCTATTGTTTCAATTGTGAACAATATTTTCAACTACCGTGCAAACGTTGGATGTATAATTGCGCGCACCGTTTGTTTTTACTATCTTCTTCTCGCTTTTTATTTGTACAACAATCAATCAAGGCTTTTCGAATGAAAACCGGTGTGCATTAAGAAACTTAGCTTAGAAAAATGTTAGCCAGATAGATTGCCGAGTAAGACAATTCATTAATATATCATCGTTTAGAAAAGTTAATTTTTCTCATTAAAAATGCAAACGTTTGTCGCTGAGAATCAATTATTTGGCAACGGTGAAGAAAAATCGACCTGACAAAAAAAAATCTGTCAATTTGAGACGGTATTACACCCTACGTTGATGCAAGATGAAACGTTTAATTAAAGTTGAAAATGAAAGGAAGGAAAGTTGACTCGAAGTCGTCGGGTGAATGACGCGTTCAAGAATTGGCGAACTAATTGGGTTCAATGAAAGCGGAATTATTATAACTGGGCAGTCGCTTATGATTGTAATTATTGCAAAAAAGACGAGTTAATTTGAGCCGTCGCGACTCATTGACCTGCGACACACCATTGACGCCGTATTAATGGTCAGAGTATTGTTATATATTCAATGCAATATAGTTATTTGCTTGGATACAATTTCACGAGCGAACAACGTTGTATCAAGACGCGAGCTCTCGTATAATATATCACCATAACTCAATTAAAATGCACTTGCGAGACAAAGGAGCAACAAACTTTTGTGCTAGGTCACAGTTGAATCACGTTCTTATCCGTTTCAAATTAAAACTTGATTACCTATTGAATTGATTCCGCAGGAAGCATCCTGGCGATTGAAATGAAAAATAAAAAAAGAGGTCCTGAATTGCGTTATACCCCTTTCATCGAAAATTCACAACACAATTTTTCAAGTCGATGAAACATAAAAAAAGCGGGGCAAAACAAAAACTACTTTTCATTCTGTTCGCACGGAACGAAACTATTGCCGAAAATAACGTGCGAATCATGTACTTTTAATTGCTCTACAAGCAAAAAATTGCAACCCGGACTATAATATCTCTGTTCGCTTTTTGAACGGGCGAAAACGATACGTGAAAATTGTAATTGTGGCGCCCGATATTTATGCCGTCGCGCGCACTTGTTCTAGGTTATCATTACTGCGTGCCGCGCAAGCGAAAAACATTATTATTCCAACTCATTTAGTTGCATTCACAGTTACGGATGAAACGTCACACCTAGCCGTATGTCGGGCGATGGTTTTTTTTTTCATCTCCCGCAGCTACGCTCATTTGCATCGAAGACTCATGTAGAAGGTGCAAAACCCGAGAGGTCCGGTGATGCGAACGTGACCTTAATCCTGCCGCAGTTTGCACCTGTAACGTCGCACGCAGATAAAGGCAAACGTCGCGGTTGCAAAGTTCAATACCTCTTAGATTTTCTTAAAATAGTTCAAAAGTCGCACCATTTATGAAGATCGGATCAGAGTAGTGAGTTTATGCACTCGATGCAATCGTCTTTTATAGTCTTTGGTTTTAAGAAACAATTTTTGTATAAAATGTAAAAGAACATTTTTCGCAAAAGTGAAATACTTTATATCTGAACCAAGCATCAATTTGTTTTTCCCGTTTGCAACATTCTATAATCTGGGTTGGCCCCTCGGGTATTTTTCTATACACGGGCAAAAATAAATTTCTTAATATATATATATATATATTTTAAATGTTTTTTGAATTTTTTTCTTTATATATAATTTCATGTTTCATATATAGTGTAATTAAAAAATATTGTATAAAGCTATGAATTTCTCACATATGAATTTTGATATGAAATGCTACTTTTTTTGTCTGAGTATATATATCCCACGTGTGTATTATTGTGAGTTCAAAGTTTTTTTATTCTGACAGAATCACGTCGAGCTCTACCGAACACTTATTTGAGTGGAACAAAATGTTTATAAAGTGTAAAGTGTACATCAAAAGATTTTCACATCAAAACGACCTTTCATTTTATTATATTTCTTGACAACTCAAACATACTTATAGAATAATATAAATTTTGTATCACTTTTCTGTTATTCTGACTGATTGAAACTGCGGTTTCATAATGCGGTTGACAACGGCCGGACCTCTTATAGCAATTATTATCAGTATCCCAAAAGCTCGCCGACGAATGATGGAAGTAAACGAGAGGATATTTTAAGCCAACTCGTTCAAGACCGTTTGTCGTAATTGTTTTTGCGCCAAGTTAAAAATGCCTGAAAGAGGAGAAGTTTTACTTGATTCATGACCGCGCGGAAGTAAGACACACAGTGGAATCAACAATTTCAAGAAAACGAAAGATTAAAGCCCGCGTCGCTCTGCGGTTCGCAAAAATGGCAAGGAAAAATATATTTCCGCGAAAAAAGATACGCCGGCTCACACGTTATTTTTGTTTCATGCGCAGTTTTAGCCGGCAGCATTGTGGCAAAGTAATTAAAGTGAGTGCTTTGGTAATGAAATGGCCATCGCAAAAAAAAGTGCAATCGCGAAACAATCTCTGGCGAACGTCGGAACAATGTTATGCTACTTTGTATGGCATTTAATTCAAGTTTCTCGCGTCTTAATTAGCAATAACAATTCATGTTGTTAGACATCGAAAAAAAAAGAACGAGTTGGATAAGAAGCATTCATTTCAAGTCTGTATTCTTTTTATCCAGAGAGCGGAAAGCTTTTTTCACCATTATACGTAATTTGTATGAAAAAAAAAAAATAATAATAATAATAATAACGCCAAAGTCAAAGACAACGAAGCAATAGTTTTTGAGGGATTTCGTTTGGGATTTGAGAGTTAACAATTCGCGTCGAGGCGCGTTTACGTCTTTTTTCCGCGAGGTGTTGCCGCTCTTGCGTTCGGGCAAATGGGATAGCGCAATCTCATTTTCTAATGTGCGCAACTTCCAAATCTGTAAATCAAATTGACTCGGCGCGCTTAGAGCCTTGCAGCCTCTTTGTCGGGTCGCAAAAAGTGCGTAAACACACCGGACGCATTATGCGAGCTGGAAAATGCGCCGATGGAAGAAGTGATAAGTTGAATGGCGAATGGCCTCCCATTGTGCCTCCCAACCGATCATCAGCACCGTCCGTAGGAAACGCGGCGGTCGTCCCGCAATCGCTCTCATGGTTTATGTCTCAACATGAACACCAGCGCTCGTATTTAGCTATTGTTTGTCATGTCCAAATTCAATTACGCTCAGACGCATTTATCGTCGGTTTTAAATTTCCCCGTTCGCTTTATTCGCCATATTTCTTGCCCCTCTCTTTATTATTGTTATTCCAGCGCATTAAATTCGAAAGATGTCTATCGCACGCGCATCGCCGAAGGGCTTCGGCGGTCATGGACCCGATTATATTTTCGGAGTATGAAAAAGTGATGCCGTGTACGCGCCCGATACGAGAGCCTATTTATCGCGCTTCTAATGGACCGCATTAATATCGTCCAGATAAGTTAAGCTCCTTACAACTTCTACTAACTCGCCTGTTCCGCGATACTAATGGTGTCGAATCCAATCTAATGGATTTCTAATTTATCCCTCTGCGCGCCGCCCAGGACACGCTTCAATCGCGGCTTAATTGTAAGTGTCTGGGATTATGAGCTTCATTTATATTTCAAGTCCCCGAGTTTGTTTCAATTAACTCGCCGTTCAAAGTTAACTCGCTGTCAAAAGTTTTTGAAACGAAAATAAAAGGTTTGCAAATTCCGTTATATTGCAGCTAAAAATATGTATTACCCCTTTTCCCTCATTTTATTTCTTTCTTAATTCGAACTTCCTTTTTATTTCAATCCGAGCTTGTTTATTCTTTCGGATTTAATTTCTCGTTCATATCCAGTTGATTTGGTCGAAGAAATCTGCGCTCAAGTGTCGGCAAGTGTTACAACAGTTTTTCCTCTCGTCACACGTATGTCATACGTAAAATAAAATTGTTTCATCAAAACGCGAGACAGAAATTTAATTACGTCCAACCACGAGCTTTTTCTTGTGTCCAATCGTGTTTTATTGCGAACAATGAAATAGCAGTGACATTCTAAAAAAAAAAACAAAAAAAAAAAAAAAAAAATATATGTATCCACAGAGCTCTCGAACCGATTACGACTCTTCTCAGTTGCTGCACTTGCAACATTACATGATAAGGGACATCAGAGGTGTTTATGTTGGCGAATCAAAGCAGATAGCGGCTTTTTGTTGCGCCCTTCGGTGTTTGATCGAAAGTAATACAAGAAGTTTCCACTCGGAACTGCGCCCAGTAATGATGCAATTACAGCAAAGGTAAACAACCATTGTGACGTAACGAGCTGACGGAAGTGAGATAAAAGATGAACAAAAAAAAAACTTTTTTTTTTCAGTGACATCCTAACGTACCAGGGTAAAGTTACGGTTCACTGGAAAAAATCCTGCATCCTACTGATGGTGATGATGAAATCACTGGAAGGTGTGTTTTGGGCACAGGGGAGGGGGAGGGGGGTGTTCACCAGCACTTTTTTGAGAATATGGTCGCACGTGAACGATTCATCGCAAAATCACTCCCGGTGGACTCGTTGTACGGCTAATCACAATTGAGACTGCTCACATCCAGTGGAGGGCACAAGTCACGTGAAATCATCAAACGCCAGAGGCAAGTGCAGCGCGCTCGGGATGCGACCGTTCCTGCAGAAGAGACGCCGGCAAACTGCGAGAGGTAGCGCAAACCAGCGCAGAGAGCAAGGTCGAGGGAGACAGCGCGTGCCGGGAAACAAGGAGGTAACCAAGGAGCGAGCGAACACGTGAGATAGGGGACAGGGAAGGGTTCGCTCGGGATGCCACCGCGGCGGCGCAACACCCGCCTGGGCGCTTTCGCCCCTCTGCTAACCTACGCGGAAACGCATCCTTTCTCCCTGCGCAATGACCGGTATTTTTTTATTGCTAAGACTGTTTAATATTTAAAAAACTTACAAATTTTGAAATTAGGTAGTTCAGATATGTTAAAAGCAAATTAAACGATTAATTAAATTTCTTGTCTTTAGGATGGATAATGATATGATGTAAAATTCAATTCCTTTACGTTTTTTTGTACTATACAAAAATTGAATAATGTTTTTGAGAATGTTTAAAAAACTTTGATCTTTACTGTATATATGTTTTTATACTTTCAGAAATATAAAAAAAATTTGTTACAACATAGAACACTGGAAAGTCTGATTATTATATTCGTGGCATGGAGTGCAAAAATTGAAACAAGACTGATTTTTTGCATTTCTTGTTTCTCTGTGATGTGGATATACGATCAAGTCCCACTAGGTTTTGATGTATGATGATTTTTTTATATAGTGTCAAACTCCATATTTTCCTAATCTTTTTATTTTCACTCAATTTCACTTTGCTAATAGAATTTCAGTGTTTCATTTTAACAGTGGGAACTTTTTTTCAATAACAACTCATACATTTTGTATCGTTAGAAGTGTATGGAAATTGGCATAAAATTTTTTGTTGACAGCTCAGAATATTAAAAAAATATAATATTTCCATTTTTTTAGTTATATATATTAACAGAAACCTTTGTGCTCAAACACATCCACAATTAAGTGTATTTTTTTATTGTATTATTCACCCTATATCATCAGAAAAATTCTTCATCATATTCGTAACACAAAGAGTAAAAATTAAAACAACACGAATTTTTACATTTTTATTTCTTTGTTTACCTATATTAAAAAAAAGTTTCGCCGCTGTTCTCCACACCTCCAGTGGACATTTTTATGGGTGTGGTCAAGGGTCACGTGATTAGGAGAAGGGGCAAAGATACGTAATTTTTTGTAGTTTTATAGGACACCCTGCAAATGACCCCTATTTCACCTTGACCTCTAATATATGCCTGTGCCAAATAAAATTTTTGTAAACAAATGGAAAATGAAAGTATCATGTTCATTTCTTAAATAATAATAATATTCCAAACTCTTATGAATAATTAAATAAATAGCTTTTGCATGTGAAGTTGACATGCGTAGCGAGCAGGGGGCGCAGCCCACTCGGCGGGTGGAGCTCTTACCTTATTTATTTATCAATATTTTTTAATTTACTTTTTTATGTTCAACAGAGGGATTAACGGCTAAAATTTAAATTTGAAATGCAAATTAATAAATAATAAATGTAAAATTATTTACAATTTTCACATAAAATATTTTTATTTTACTCTGTCTTTTTATTTATTCTTTTTAACGGGGAGTTAAAATGCGCGAAGCGCACAGGGGGTGCAGCCTGCTTAGCAGGCGGAACCCTATAGTAACGGTAAATAATAAAGTTATAATATTACCGATTTCAATCATAAAAATTACTTGAAGTAAAATTGTACAACAATTTTTTTTCCTTTTAATGAAATAAAATGTATTATTATTTATTTTTGGAAGCATGAAAGTAACATGCTTACACCTAAATTGATGTTGAATTCCAAGAGTTTCTTGTTCTTGAAAAAAGTTGAACAACTAGAACCATCATTGGGATTATCTAAGAATCATGGCATACAGAATACAGGACTAGTTGGCTCGGAGCAACTCAATATATCGAACGTTTAGCCGTAATCCAATGTTACGCCCCTGTTTCCGTTTCCCTTCTTTTGTCTCTGTCTTTCTATCTATCGCTTTTCTAACTTTGTTGTCGTTTGAGTCTGGTCGGCAGCTTTGCCGGTCTTTAACGAGCGGATCAACTTGCTCAGCAGGACCTTGAGATCGATGCATCATTTCTGAGTCATTTTTATGTAACTCTAGTAGATTAGCAAACGCAGAAAGTTTGCAAGTTATGAAAGACCACTTTGTTTCTTGGACGGAAAGTTGCGAAAAGTTGGACGCAATGCACATTCAATAAAAAGAGTTCAATTTCTAATGAACTGTAACAAGCGGTGGGAAAAAAAGTTCGCTTGCACAGTGACAAACTGTAAAATTTCTATTGAACTCTATTAGCTTTGGCCTGAACTTGAAACTGTTCTTTGATTCACGTCACTGTTTTAAAAGTCAACATTATGCCACTTATACTGCGTGAAAGCAAGCTTTAGAAACATTCGTTCTGTCTTGTAGAATCACAAACTCGTCATATGTTTTAAGGGTTTAAAATTATCATGCAAATTGTATGACAAAAGCAAGTAAACCGATAAAGTTTTAAATATAATAACATTGCAATAGTCATTTTTTCAAAAGAAAAACACATAATATTTTAGTTATAGCATGAACACAGTAATAAGTTTTTTTTTTGAAATAACACCCCGCTATTTTATCACAAGAAGAAATATCAAATAATAAAAGATTAATATATTGTTTGACACGGTCTTTGTTGTTGAAACATTAATTCAAAATAAACGGAAGCTTTAAAATTTCAGGTGACCTGACACGTCTGAAAAACACGACGGCTTTAACATAATAACGAGTGGAGGAAATGATTTTACGCTGAAAACAGCGGAATAATGATGATGATTATAAAATTACAAAGTTGGTTCCTCACCTTTGTGGGCTTATAACATTTCCCTTTTGCCGGCGTAATGCTTACCTGCTTATCTATACTTGCGTGCGTTGTGGTCTAATAATACTCAGCTAGCACCAAAATCCGCGGCATAATGTAACCTCAGGCAGATAGTTCGACTAACAAGATCCTTTGCTTAGCCAATTTCTCCTAGCCTGAGGCTTATCGTGGATGACTTCGTACATCGTAACATCAGTTAAGAAGACATTCGAGCAGTTTCTCAATGAATTTTGCGTCTGCTACAAGTTCGTGTGTACATCAAAGAAAGTAGCTTGCCTCTGTGGCAAGCTTTTCTTAATTTGCAACTTTTTTTCACATGTACGCTCGCGCTCTACACGATTATATTAATCCTAAAGCGTGAGTTTAGGCAAGATTTCATTTCTAGCAACCTTTGACCGTCACATCACCAGATTCAATATTGAATCAACATTCAATGATTTCAGTCGTTTTATTATTTGGAAAAAAACAGCCACAAATATATATGTTGAACTGAATTTTAAGATATATATAAACTCAATAGGTGCATTCAAGAATGATAGATACAAAATTTAAATAGGGTACAACGGAGTGGCAAAAGTGGAAGTGGCTTTATTTTGATACCTCGACAGTATGAAATATATGTCTTGGGCCGAAACGTTTGTTTGCCGATACCCGAGATCATGTTGCAATGAGAAAGCGAACTAATTTACGTTTGTTATTCAATTTCATGACAAATGCAGCGTGTGCACACAGTAGAAGCAGCAAATTCCTGTTTTGTAAACTTGCAGTTCTACGATGTGGGCATGCAATGCCCGGGTAATGTGTACGAACTACGTATACGTGTGTTCGCTACTGGTCATTTCCGGGTCCGAGCCGGTTTCGGCAAGTAATCGCATTTGTATGTTTCTGCGTTGTATAGGTCTGGGGCCACAATCACCCTGAAGTCGACATCGGTATGGTGCAATGGCTCAGTGATGAAATTGGGTAATGACTGGAACGGCTCAAATGAGGTAAACCGTATGATTACGGACTTTTCTGTATTATTGCAGATTTATCACTATTACTGAACTGTCAGAAATGGACATGCAATGACGCAAATTTCGCAGAAAATCACATTTTTACTATTGCTTTTATCATTTGTTCAATACTTTTATTTCCACCGACCTATATATAATGCACCTGACCAAACAAAAGGAACATGAAAGGCGCCAATTTATGTTTAAATGCTCATGTAAGTGAAGAAATAAGTGCAATGATTGGTCATTTCATTTCTTCATCACATTTATTAGCGTTTAACCAGGCATGTGTCGGTCATTTTTTATCTCACCTTATCTTACATTTTGTTCATGACCGTCGTTTATTTGTGGCGAAGTCATAATCATAATTTTCAATTAATTGATACAAAAGATTGATACATAATATTTTTAATTCTTCTGATTTTGAAATTTTGTTTGGTTTGTAAACATTTGTCAACCGTCATCGTTTTAGAACCCTCACATAATAGAGGGTTGGAGATGTTATTTCATAACTCGATAAGATTTCAACTGACGTTACTTGCGTAAAACCCTTCTAAGTACAATTAACGGTTAGCTGGGATTCTTGAACTCAAAGCACGTTTGCAAACGTTACATAAAGCACAGATCTCGTACTATATTTTGCGAGGTAAGTGCGAGGTTTTACAGTTGTAGACACGTCAAGTGCTGAAGTAATGGAGGAAAGGGTACGACATTAACGTGGAGCTGGATGTGAATAAACGTAAAAATTGAATTTTTTGAGTATCTCTGCGAATATTTATCGTCGATTTTTATTCCTATGAAAATCAACACATTTTTATTTCAGGCATTAAAATGTGTATACGTGCGGCTCGTGCGTAAACCAACCGCCCATTCGGCAAAGCAATCAGCACTGTTATTTATTTTTTTTCACGTTGGTCAGTACAATTACGCAGTGCGTCAAATCTTCGCATTTAACCGCTGTTTACTTCTACGCTCGCACGTGAGTGCAATCTCGTTTGCGGATACAATTTTTCCGGACCAACTCACTTATGTGGACTGAAACGATTTATAATCGCATAATAACTTTGAAAAAAAATATCCTGTCCAGCGTTCACTCTCCCTTGACTTCAATTTAAAATATTTGTTTTATTTTTACTGCAAAAGAATGCTACAATATCAAATTTTTGTATGAAAATTTTGTTTAATCTAAATGCGCATCGAACAGGCAGAGGCAAATCTATCAGCACAATTTCCGAACGGAAGCAGAGGGGTTGCGGTGATTCAGCGAAGTGCAACAACGTAACAATCACTACCAAAAATTCTCACTGACCAGCCTTTTGAAAAGTGAATTATCGCTTGGTTTAAAACACTGGTTAAATGATTGGTAAAATAATCATTAAACTTCAATTGATCTTGTAGATTTCCAATCGGTAATTTCTTAAACTATCAACTGAAGGGGGAACCCTTATTGAGTTATATTTGTATGGAATAGAACAAATTTGTCATTAAAAAATCTTTGCAACAGAGGTAAATGATTTGCCGTTGCTGGACTACTGTATTAACAAGGGATTTGTTTCAATCTGTTTATTTAGAATCAAGGGTCTTAAACTTTTAAACGTTTATTTACCTAACGAATAGCATAGGATTATTTTGAAATTCTGAAAATTCCTAAAATCATTGCAACTTTTTTTATGCAAAATCTATTTTTGTTTAAAAAAACTTCTGTATAATTTTTATACCAAAAAAATGAATTGCTTACTTCAAACATTGATCTACATTACAATTTAAATAAACATTCGAAAATCCTTAAAATGTTCGTTTTATCCTGCTGTATAAGTTTCTATAAATAGGAATCAGATAAATCCTTCGTTAGTGCAGTCACCCAGGACCTGGAAGGATCATCGGAGGAAAACGTATACAATTTCCAATGGTTTTAATTTGCATAGTTTTCTTTTATTTTTGAAAAATAAAAAAAGCCGACTATTTGCTGTTTGCCTTCGTACTTTAGGAGTAGGATTCGCTTATAATTCAATTACTAATCAATATTTATTAGAAGATTTTATTGTACACATCATGGAAATTGTTGGATATTTAAAAATAATTTTAAGAACATACATTATAAGATTACAATATTCAAAAGTTAACTTCAATTTTTATCATCTTTTAGATTAGATTATTATTCAGATGCATGATTCTACGGATAATGAATCAATTAGAATATGTAATTAATTCTTCCGAGCCGTTATGAAACAGATTATCAATTTCACAATAGTTGCATTTATGTGATTAACATTTTTCGAACGAATTGCTATTTTACATCGCTTGATTCCATTTAATCGATGTTATATTTTGCTCCACACCACTTCGAGAGAGAAAGTCAAGAGTGTTCAAATAACTTGATTAAGTCGTTTCATTTCGAGTACGTCTTCGTTGAAGGTACTCGAAGTTCAATTATCAGACGCTGCCGCGATAATCGTTCTTAGCCTGGTTCTCCGCTTTGGTATTACATCGCGTATCGAAATCCCGGTATCTGCCGTGGAGGAGATACTGTCGCTAGCAGTTGGTACGGTATGGGCAAAATCAACTTTATCACGCAGCTGTGATCTCCATTTGGAACGTGCGCCACGAGAAAACTGTTAGCACGTAGCGCAGATGTGAGCTTTTCAATGTTACGCCGTCGAATTGTTTAAACGTGTTGATATTTAACTCTTCAGATTCAAATCTTTGCCAATATATGGGTATATATATATACCCATGTAGAAATTTTAAATGGGCTAGAGTTGGACCCCAAATTGGCTATTCTGGGCACTGGCATAAAAGCCAAGGTCAGGCTTGGCATAAAATATAATTTCTCAAATTATATTTAAATAAAATAAAAAAAAAATTTAATCTTTTTTGTATAATCATCAGTTATGAATTAACTTATTCCATTTAAATTTTTATCCAATTCATCAAATTTTTTATCTAGGTTTAATAGTACATTGTGTATCTAAAGTGGAATAGGCCCTTTTTTTCTATTCTGCTCATGACGCATACAGTATTTTTTGTCCAATTTATGCGAAAAACGAGTTATTGCAGGGGTTTGGGGGCGGAGCCTCCAAATGGAAAAATAAAACTATAATTTGATATTTCTAATAATTAATATATTATAATTAGTCATATTTATACGTTTTTTACATGTCGTTATCTTTGATCGACGATATAGATTGTACAACAAATATAGAAATTAAATAATAAAACAAATCTTTTTTTCGCTGATTAATTTGTTTTTAGAATCTAATCAAAGTAAATAATGTAGAAGTTACTCTTTTTTGTGTAGTGTATAAATGAAAGTACAACTGTGGTACTGGTTGACAGCTCAATTGTTGGATGATAGAATTGGAATCGGTTGATTTTTGAGATGTTGAGGAATTGACAATGTTGGTTCGTTTGACATAAGATCTTGGGAGAGATCGTGGAGTATGACAGTGATGGGACTATCTGTGGAAAAGTTGGACGGAACAGAAGGAGTAATTTCGGGAGTTGAAGTCACTGTGGTTGAGATCAAATGACCAACTTCAACTCTGCGACGTTTTGTATCGTCAGTATGACTCAGCCCAAGGGGTTGGGAACTGTGACGTCTCTCAAAGAGTCCCGGTGAGTCTCGGGGAGTCCCGGGGAGTTCCGAAGAATTCCAAAGAGTTATCAGGAGTTCCGAGGAGTTCCAAAGAGTTCTCGGGAGTTTCAAAGAGTTTCCAGGAGGTTTCTATGAATGTTTGTTTAAAAAAATTAATAAGAAAAATGTGAACAAGTCAAAAATATTTACATGAAATAATTATTCGCATTATTTTAACTTAATTACTTACAATTAAAAAAAAATTTTCTATTGGGAAATGTTTATTTTACACTTTTTAGCTATTTGAAAACAATTATAAAAATATATATTTATAATTTCAATAGATATATTTTCTGAATCTTATTTGAGAATAAGAAACTTTTGTTTCTGTTAGAAAATAAACAAAAATTCACTCGTCTATACTAGATGAGGATTAGAATTTGACTCAAGTCGTGCGCGCAGTCTCGCGCACATCGTTGCTGTGATACATGCGCACGTATTGTTGCGCATGCGCCAGTATTGTTGACTCTGCTGCTCCGAAGTTTTAAAAGGGAAAATTTGTTTTGATAAGAATAGTAAGAATTGTTTTATACTCTCTTATTTCTCAGGTAATGTGTTATGATCATCAATAACAAATTAATTTATTTAGTTGCCATTTTTTTCAAACGATTTGTGTTTCTTTTAGACTGCAAATACTTAGACGACTCATGATCTTTGCAGTTTGTTTATATTTTTCTCTGACATCCTGAATAGACAAAAAGTTTTATCTGCTCATCGCAAGGCCTTTTAAATTCGATCAGGTAATGTATCCGAATTTTCTAAAAGAACAAATTTAGTATGGTCAGCATTGCTATCTAAACTATCTGTTTGTTCCAGACTATAGTGAATTTCTTTATATTGAAAGGCAAGTTCTATTGACTACTTGTGGCTCATTCTTCATTGATTAAATTTGTCCTAGCTGTCAGAGTGCTGCTTGTCTGGCTGTCATTTTGATCGAGTTTTAATCTTGGTCATTTTCCAGGTAATTTGATCGTCGTTTGCTTTTGGGATAAAGAATAGTATATCGACAATATCTTTACTTAACATTTGTAGTTTGAGTAAATGTTCTTGGTATTTTAGATGTAATGGCTTACGAGGATGAAGAGTCCAGAGATTTTTTCTGGAAGTTCATGTACGATGAATATTTAATTGAACCAATGAATCATATTAAAAATATTTTAAGATATACCCATTTTGATAATTTGGCCTCTTTGAAAGCTGTGGGCAAGAAAAATTTTCCATTCGGTGATATTGAGAAATTTGTTCGTTCAGAAGAATATCGAGAATCTATATCTGAATTCCTCAGTAATAATGAAGATCTTATCAATTTTTATGGACTTAAATCTTATTGCAAAGCTCCTGAAAAATTTTTATTCTCAATCGGAGGTCGGTATGCAATCGATCAATTGGTCACTGTCGCTGCTAAAGTTGACGTAAAAAGTTTTCAGGCCTATAAAAATAAGACTTCAGCGATCATAAGAAGACAATTGAATTAGTCAAATCTCGAACTTGAGGAGCAAAAAATAAGGAATATGTTTATCAAAACAGTTTTTCCAGAAGAACTACAAGTGGATGCTAAAACTATTGAGATCAAAATGACGAATTTAGATAAAGTTGTCCGAAGTGTAAAAAAACAATAAAAGTTAAAATGCAATTAAAATGGCACAGTTTAGGATGGAATTTGTCAAACTTTAAGCAACACATAGAGACCCATGTAGAGTCTGTGGACTCAGAAGATGCACCACCTTCGAAACGACCAGCTCTGGACCCTTCGAACAAAAAAAGTAGCAGCGAATCAATGAAAAAATATGATTTATTTTTGTTAAGTTTATTATCAAGTAATTTTATTTTATTTATTGATATAATTCTTCTATAATCGAGTTACATTTTTATACTTCGAGTGTCCTTAAGATTTGACAGTACAAAGACATGAATATAAATTTATATATTATTAAACCTGCAGTGTTGGTTCAATACAATTTGTTATAAATAATTCGTCGGATATATTTATAATCTTGAAAGATTTGTTATTAGGTTATTAAAATTGTTAAACGATTCTCTTCAATATCATCTTACTTCATTTTCATTTTTCTTTTCTTTCATCAAAATGTAATCAGAATTGTTGAATAGATATTACAACTTGTGAAAGAATTTTGATTTTCAGACAATTCAAAAGCCATAAATAAGTTTCTCAATATTAATTTCAAGTTTATTTATCAAGATTGTAGTAGCAGCGCGTTGATCTCATTAAAGACAGTTTCTGAAAGGATGAATTTTTCATCCTTTTTCACAGGTGCTGGTATGGTCGAATGATATCGTTTCACGTCAATATATCCTTGACACTCCATTGATTTTAATTCCAAGCTTCTGTCGCTGGAATTAATCGAAAACCATCTAGCAAAAACACCTATTCTTTTTTCACACTTTTCAGCCATGTTGACATAGTTCTTGGAGTACGAAATTTTGTTCCAACTTTGCTCATCCATATACCCGAATACGCTAATCAATCCAATTAAACAAAATTCTGAATTCTCTGTTTTGAACAGACAATAATCTTTGACGTACAATCTATCTAGACGCTTCACTTCTCTGACATGCAAGTGGTGAAATTCGTTCAAATTCTTGGCATCAGCTTCTTGAACTCGGATCTGGCGGTCACTGCTCAACTTCTAATTTTTGTTTCCGAAGTACCAGCAAAGAGATGATTTTTTCACGTCGTGCGAATTTCCTGTTGCATCTGTTATCACAGTTTCAGGACTTCCTTCCTCTTCTTTTATATTTCCAAATTTGTCTGGAAACTCTGGTAAGTTGATAGGATTTTTCGGATCAGAGAGTACACTGACATCAACATCATCAGAGTCGATTTCATCCTCAATGACAGATTCAAATCTTCTAATGTCTTCAGCATCAATAGGATCAAAAAAATCTTCCTGGCTGCATTGATTGAAATCCACTTGAATTTTATTTGCTACTGAAATTAGAACTTTCATTTCAAGACGTTTTATTTCATCCCAAGTGCTAGTTTTTGTCTCGTCCATTACTTTTTTGATCGTGTTTAGAGAAACAGGATTGTTGATTTTTTTTATTTCCGGGTAGATTTTGTCCTGCTTTTCATGAGAAGCGTTGAGAAATCGGTTTGTGGTAAAATTTATAGTTGTGTCTTGAGCCTGGAAATTATGCACTTTGATGTTGGCTAAATGTTGCAGCCTTTCTAGCATGTGGATCACGTCAAGAACACTACAATTAACGATCGTAGAGAAGGTCGACGACATGGATCGCAAATTACGAAAAAAGCTTTCACAAGCTTGACTGCTACACATCCACGGTAAAAAATAGTCGAAGTATTCCTGTTCCAAACATTCAAAGAAAAGGCTTAATAGCCCATGGGCATTTAATTCCATACACACATAATTATTTAAGCTGATGCAATTTTGAACAGGGGAATAATTTTGTTGTTGAAAGAGCCAGTGCCTCCACATTCTCAGAAAAAAAACTCCATACCAAATAGAGTACACTCATTCTAAGGGAGTAAGTTGAGTAGATAGCATCGCTTGCATAGTGAAAAAATTGATCTTTAAAAACGTTTGTGTAGCATCACTGTGAGGTACGTTTTCTCTCAGCAATTTCCAAATTCGTGGATGACAAATTCTTACTGTTGATGAAAAATTCATTTTATCGTTAAGTGTTAAATCAAGCTCTGTTAGAAAGTGTCGATCTTTTATCGTTGTCTCAACAAGTGCAAATAAATCTCCAGATGTCGCTGCAAACCGACCCATTGGTAAAATAATAGAAGGTTTAAACAATCGGTTTTTGATTCTGTTTAGCACGTGTACCGCATCCTGATGCAAACCTGTCGTGGTAATATTTCTGCTTGGAAACCGTCAACCTGATACTTGTGTTTCTTAGTAGTTTGTTTCCGTTTTCCTTTTCTTGTTTGTTGATATTTTTCACCTAATTTGGACAGTAAGCGCATAGCCTTCAGAGCTCGAGTATTCCCATCAGCTGAAAAACCAAGAACTTGAATGCCATTCTCTTTTAGTGTTTTGGAAATGTAGTTCCACCTCTTCATCACATCAACATGAGACAGTGAATTGTCAGAGCCGAATATAGTAAGGCAAAATGGTGCAGCATTGATATCAAGTGGTTGAGCCATGAACGCATACGAGTAATTTGCAGCTTTGTTTTTATCAAAATACTGTTCGATCGCCGTGGCAGATATGGCTGGAAAACTGTAAGTTATTGGCATTGAGTTTTCATTGTGTGGCAAAACCAGTCCCACAATTTGATTTGTTCTAGAGTCGTATTGTACTCGTTCTGATATTCCAGTCATATCTTCACTCAGCCACACAACTTTTGGTAAGTTTCTCCTTTCTAAATATGTCTTTAGCTCGTTAACACGTAGCATACCTTAAAAAATGGAAAAACATAAGTAAATATAAACATACATAAATAATAAAAACATAATCAGTTGTCTGATGTCAAAAGAGAAAACAAACGATCAATACCTTCTACAACTGGAACATTATTTTTATCCAAGAATTTGCGAACAGTACTTTGTTCAAGAATAGGCAGGTTTGCTGATAAAAAGTCATACAAAAGTGGACCAGCTATTAATAAGATGAATGCGCAAACCAATTCCAACATAAAAGTGAATCTGTGTCCTGTAGCGTTTCTTTGTTTGTGTAAGAAGAAAACTGTAGCATCTTCAGTAATGAAGAGGATTTCCATTTACTTTTAGAATTAGGTTCAGCTTTTACATTTTCAATATTCCATTATCAGCTTTCCAAAAGTTTTTTTCCTTCTCGTTGATCAATTTTTTCATTTGCGAAATAAGCTGTATATGTTTCAGAAAAAAAAATTCACCTGCTGATTGACACCCATAACAAAGAGTGGGGCTTGAACCTGAAGGTATTTCGTCATCATGTATTCCTGATCTTACAATTTCTTGTATGTGATTCAAATCTAAATCAGTCAACTTAACAAGAAAGTCAATGTTGTCGATCGATTGTAATTTGAAAATAAATTTCAGATGCAACGGTACTTTTGTTTTCAATTCCGTTTCTATGTGATTCCATAAATTTTCTCCTTTGACTGTTATGAATGCCATTATTAATAAAAAATATTCCTGTATAAGTACAATAAATGCGTGGAAAATGGTTTGATGAACACGGATATCTGCGTTAAAAGTAAAACTTTGAGTAAAATAAACGAGCTCTGATGTCGGTAACACATTACCTGAGAAATAGAGTATAAAACAATTCTTACTATTCTTATCAAAACACCTTTTCCCTTTTAAAACTTCGGAGCAGCAGAGTCAACAATACTGGCACAAGCGCAACAATACGTACGCATGTGTCAGAGCAGTGATGCGCGCGAAACTGCGCGCACGACGTGAGTCAAATTTAAAGCGAATTTTTGTTTATTCTTTATCGGGAATAAAAGTTTTTTATTATCAAATAAGATTTACAAAATATATTAATTGAAATTATATATATATATTTTATTATTGTTTTTAAATAGGTGAAAAGTGGAAAATAAACATTTCCCAATGGAAATTAATGTTTAATTGTAAAAAATTAAAATAAAGTAATCCGAATAATTACTTCATTTGAATAATTTTGACTTATTCAATTGTTTTCATATATTTTTTAAATCAAAATTCATTGAAACTCTTTAGAACTACATGGAACTCTATGGAACTCCACGGAACTCTATGGAACTCCACGGAACTCCTTGGGACTCCTTGGAACTCCTGGGAACTCTTTGGAACTCCCCGGGACTCTTTGAGAGACGTCACAGTTCCCAACCCCTTGACTCATCCACAGCACTTGACTTCCAGCCTCCATGCCGTTTTATAGTTCAAAAATCCGCGCCTGCCTCAGCCAACATAGTTGCAGATGTGCGCCGAAATAATGTCCGGTATAGAGTTCTGGAGTTTCTAATTTAAAAAATTCGGCGATTGTTTTCGGCATCGCATCAAACGTATTAATGCCGATTACTTGGTTTGTGCACCGACTGTTACGATAATTTAAAAAATGATTCGATGTCGCATTGACTGAACGCAGGTTCTCGTATCGCTCGACCATATTGACGAAATTTTTGTCAATTACGAAATTAGATAGGGTTGGAGTTAAGGCCTAACTTGATCATTCTTGGCGCTAGTTTAAGGACCAGATCAGGGCCATCAGTACCTACATGTAACGCTGTTTTCAACCAGCGCTATGTTTAAGGGCCTGATTAAGTTGCCTAGTTAGGACTAAATAAGGATGCCGTTTTCCAAAATTGTGCTAAATCAACTTTTTTTTTTCATTCTCATATGGTGGACACAGCTTACAAATAGACAAATAAAGAGCATTTTGTTCATCGACTAATCATTGAGAAAATCTGCAGATCCTAAACGATACTTTGGTGCCAGTATAATGTCGTTAATTTGACATAGAAGAGTATATAATTTCTAAGCTTCTAAATTTTCTGGAATTAAATCTCCAATCATCATACCGAAATTACTTATTAAACACATCATTTCCGCTGCTTTTAACCCTAACTTTTTCTTTTTAAATAACATATCTTTTGTGATAATGGGAGGCTTGTTATCAATTTAAACGTAACAGTAATCAAATTTCTGTATCCGTTCGTTCAAAATTTCGAATGTAACTGTTGGTTGAAAAGATGCTATGTAAATGATATAGTAAAGTAAAACAGATAAATCATAGTTCGCCATTCCCTCGAGATTGTCGTGCATCACTTCTAGTCCCCCATTTTCGGTTACAAAAAAAGACGGAATTTGGTTCCAGACGCAATTCTCTTTTACTCCCGTTTCATCCGGTTTCGCTTGCAAATCATCTTGCTCGTAATTTTCTTTTGTTCGTAGAAGATTTGCGTTCTCGCTACAGTTTTTATTTGAACAACTTTTATGAATTCTACAAATTCGACAGAAATAATTACCCGAAGAATTTACGAAACCAAGGATTTCATCGAGACCTGCGTTGTCTCCGCAAATTATTGCTAAAATAAAAAAAATTTGTTTGTCACTTCCGTCCGGTAATTTTATCGTAATTCCGTTTTTTTCTAAAAAAATGAATTCGTCTATCAATGCTTGAAATACATTGTTGCTTTTTTTATCTCCATGATGAACGAGAAGAGCCAAAAAAATATTACAGAGTCTTGATAAATATTCGAGAGGAAAACAACGGAAGCTAATGTACCCAGCTTCAATTTTATGGACTCCAGGTGTCACTAGGTTTTCCAGCATGAGCGCAATACTGGATAACAAATTTGCACTTTCATTGGTCAAAGACTGAATACTATTTCGACTTAAAGAACTATTGGAGTATAGCTTTTGAAAATGTGTAGAAACTAGTGTTTGACAAAAAATTTCAAAATCGAAGGGTTCATCTTGAAATTTTTCATTCACGTCGCTTTCTAATTAAGATTACTGATTGAGGTTTCAAGATCGTTAGTTTCTATTAAATTCGTATCAAAATGATCATGTGCGCATGTATAAAAAGCTGTGTCCACCATATCTAAATTATCAAAATCTATATTATTCTGATCGATTGCAATTGAATTTAAGGTAGAAAATCAGTAGTTAACATCAACTCAATATATCAAAAATTTTGTGTGGAAAATATTCTCGAGAATTCAGAGAATATGATTAAAAAAAAACTATAGATACCCGATTGTTTTAAAAAGATATTTGTTATCAAAGTTGTTGATGAAATGCATTGACTATATGGGAGAAGTGTTGACTCGGACTAAAGAATGATTGTTTTTTATATTGAAAAAACTCAATGAAAATGAGTAAAACTAGTATAACAATTGTCATTTTTTGATCAATACGAATTTATAATAAAAAACATATCTATCCGAATGAAATAAAATGAAATTTAATGTCAAAGTCAACACTACTTGTGCATTTAACCTCACGACAGACTGCTGTGCGCATGCGCGAGACATACAAACGCGATCGCGCAACGTCGCACTCCTCTGACATGTATAAGTTTATTTCTCACGCGTCGTCTGACAGCTTTAATATTTTTATCATAACAATTGTCAATTTTGTTAATGAAATAAATTTCAAGAATGAAATTAAGAGACATTAAATGGTTGAATGTTTTGGGAACACAGAAAATAAGTATTGTAATTTTTGTATTATTTCTTTTATTCAAAATAAAATAATTTTTTCGATCTATCCATCATTTATTTATGAAGCATCAATATATTATTATGTAATAAATATAAAATTTTTTTTTGCGAGTAACAATAATATTTTAGCATAAACTTTAATGAAAAAACAAATAATTGAAATCTTATGCTTCTTCTACATTTTTTGTTCGTAATTTTAAAAAGTTGCTAACATTTTCTATAATTTTTTTGGTTTTTGTTATTCTTGGTTTCCAATTGCCACCATCTTCCGCTAAAAGAACTCGTACAGCTCTATCTCCACCTGAAATGTAAGTTTCATCTAATCTCTTTAAAGTAATCCCTTCTGCTGCTAGTTTTTTCACTGTTCCTTTCGACAGAACGGACAGAAGAGGCTGTAAATTTCGTTCGATCGCTGGTTGTTGCTGCAACCGTTGCTGTTTTTTCATAAACTCTGCTGTAGTCATAGACAAAGGGATGATTTTGTCAGGAGTATATCCTAATGCTAAACACACTGTCTCCAATGTCTCACAGTCATTTAGGGTTTCGTGAGCTCCATCCTCACACCAGCCTGCTACATACTTTTTGGCAAGATCAGGTTGCTTCAGAGACGGTTCGCTTTTGAGAATTTTCGAATCCGACTTGAAAATCTTCAGGCTGTCTGCAAACCCTGAAACGAGACGAGAAAAGTCCGACAGCAAGTTGAACACTTTCAACGCTCTATAAATGTGAGGGAAATCGAAAGACATTCCATTGTGGCCTACGAGAATGACTGGAGCTTCCAATCGTTCTAGATAAGACAAAAATCCCTCTAAAACAGTTCTCAAGTTGGTCGCAACAACAGGCTTTCCGTTCAGCGTCATTTGTCCATTTTCCATGTTGAGTTGAGTTACCCTACGAACCTGAAGAGGAATTCCGTTCAGCGGATAAGCATACATGGAGAAGGTGACGCCGCTAGGTCCTACACATTTCGCTCCGATCTGGACGATCTCAGCAGTTTTTGCAAATCCAGTTGTCTCAATATCAACAAAAACTAAAAAATTCTGTGCTGATATGGGTGGACTTATAACTTCTACTTCTTCTGAAGCAGGAGCGCTTTGAAGAAAAGCTACGTCTGTCATATAGGATAAGCCCTCCTTTTTATTTTGTTCCATGCGCCTTTGTTTCTTTTTCCGTTTCAGTTGAAGTCGACGTGATTTGGATGACACTGTTTGTTTTAATGTTCGTTGACGTTTACGCCAATAATCGTTCCTCTGACGCAACCTAACTATGTTGATTCCTAATGGCAGTTTTAATTTTTGGTAAACTTTCTTTAGGTACGAAGTTCCGCCAAAGAAACTGCTTTTCATTGACGTTAGTACTGCCACCTGGAGCTAGGCTCTCCGCATTGGACGCAATTCGGTCAAACACTTTCGTCAGGTCAAAGCGCAAAGTATTTCCAGTGAGGCTTTTACCGTCTGGCAGACTTCGATGATAGTGGTCTGGATCCGTCAAAAAGTGGCACCAGGAAGTGGAGCAACCATCATGCTCACCGAACGCATGATTAACAACGTTTTTAATGGCTAGTTCAGTCCCTACAACGTCATTACGGTTCTGACTTACGGCATAAGAAAAACACTTCTTCAGATAATCAATGACAGAGTTGTCAAGTTGACGGTGCTTGGGCTTCAAGTCAAACAAGAAATTGTTTAAACTTTTGAGTGCATGGTTTCCGTCGAGTACTTTTGTCACAGGATGAGCGCAATTTGCACGAACTCTGGAGATCCCAGCATTGTCCCCATCACCGATAAAAGTGCCAATGCGAACCTTCGCTTTGGTCAAGTCTTCATTTTTGTCTGTCATCGAATCCACCGCTGCTGCCGATTCCATACTTTTACCTCTGCAAATGTGAGTGCTTGAGTTGTAGCCCCGCTCACATTTGAAACACCTTCTCATTTTAGTGGTAAAAGCAATTAATTTCTTAGTGCGATGGCCAAATAGTGAAGCATGACCTGTGAAACTATCATATGTTCGCCCTGTCCCACGGGTGCCGTACCCCATGTCATAACTTGCAGCAATATCTACAATGGGATCATCGCTCACATTTGACGAACATTGGCCTCCCCTAAACAAAAAATGAAATAAAAAAATAATAGAAAAGGATTCAAAGGTTTCAAAATATTCTTAACAATAATAAAACTTTATTATCAGATGATAAACATTTATTTTCAATTCATTTTCAATTCAATTCGATTTTATTTTATTTACATTTCATTACAATTCATTTAATTTCATTTAAATTTATACAATGGAATTTCTTTTCCATTATATCATCTCATGTTGATAAATCAACAATAAACAAACGTGATCTTGAAATGGTGACCATAAAAATATATAATGAATATAAAAAAATATAAAAAGAATAGAAATTAATATTCAGTTGAAATAAATTTAAAAAGTCTTGTTGGGATTGAAACGTTTTGTAATAAGTCTTGTAAAGTCTGTCGTCGGAAGTCTTGAAAAGTCTCGATGTAAGTCTGTGTGACATTTTTATGGTACTTGAAATACTTTGCAATGCAACAGCTCCAACAAATCAACTGTTGAGAACGGTACCAAATTATCTTCAATAAGGTTCAGTGTCACAACAATGTGATTCAGATGTGGAATTAAAAAAAAACCTGTCATATTATGTTCAATATACGTTGTTGTGACACTGAAATTTTGAGATAGAGTGATGCCGTTTTCAGCATTTGAAATATTTTCAACTCACGTTGATCTTTGCAAAGTAAGACCCCGTTCTTCACGTAAAGCTTCTTCGCAACTTTTCTTTGCGACCTCCTCGATTATAGGACCAATATCTTCTTCTGCGACCTTTAAAGTGTTCCGCGAAAGTGATGGCGAGTCAATAGCTGTCAAAAGAGTGTTCAGCTGAGCATGACCAATTCCCGCATCGATAATGCCTGTCAAAAAAAGTAAAAAATTGTCAATAAATTATCAATAAATATTAGATCCATAAATAACGATAAGTTTGCGTTAAATATCATAATTAAATGTACTTGCAGCGAGTTTGGCATTGATTGTGTGGCGATAACCATTTGAATCAGCACTTTTGTACGTTCCAGACGTAGAAACATTGTAAACAAACTTAAACGACGGACAACGAACGTGGAAAATGGAAGCACCACCACAAATTTTCTCTTTTTCGATGTCCCGAAAACATAAACCTCGTTGGCAAGGGTTGCACCACATTCGCTCACTCAATTCTTTACACTTGACAATCCTGGTGCCATCCAAGGCACACTTGCTCATTTTGTTTACTCCTCTTGCTTTTTCAACTTGCAAGATACGATTAGCAGCAGCTTTGAGAGATCTGTCAAAAACTTTTTTCTTAACAAATTTACCGTTTTTTTGCCAAAAAAGTTGTTTTGGCGGCATCGCCGGCGCGCAATCCATTATAAACACCGGTTAACAGAGGTTAGGTTGTTGTTTCGAAACCGGCGAAACTAGACTGATTATAGGAAGCGCAGTTGTCACATCTCTCATAATCACAAAACACCAGCAAATTCAAAAGAATAACTTTCAAACAACATTTTAATAGATAAATCTTTTTTTAATTTTTTTAATTTTTCTTAGTCAGGCGAAAAATGATTCATAAACATTTCACCATAAACATTATATTTTTATACAAGTTTTATTTTTGTTGTATTCAGTACTTATATTGACTATGGAAGTCACTGATTTTCTACCTTAAGTTTACAGTTTGGTCGTCGGAATCAATATTACAAAAATGCTCTTTCATATAATGACGTTTGAATGAAGAATATATTTGAAATCTCTTTTTACAATCTTCTAAATTGCACTAAAAAAATGGTAGATGAGAATGGCGTAGTTTAATGTGAGTTAAAAGAGAAAATGTTGTTTTAAAAGAATCATTGCAGTGACAGCATTTATAAGCCATTTTTTATTTTTAAAATTAGCTGTAATAAATGATTTTTCTACAAAGTTCTACATTACAACTACAAAATACAAAATTATAATATTCCAAATGAATAACTATCAATACTTATGCAACTCTCTGTCAGTCTGTTTAAATAAAGTTTCAATAAAAAAAATGAATTGAAAGTACTGGAAAGACTCCTTATCAAGTCTTGTTTTAATTTTTTATGAAATTAACTTATAAATGTAGTTACGTGAGATTGTTATATACACGTAAAAATTCGTTGAAGATTATCAAATTACTTAAACTTAGTCTTCTTAGTCAACCTTATAATCACGTTTCTATTTCCTGATTATGAAAAAAAAAAAATGTTTGTCAGAAATCTACTTTGTATGCTTATCTAAATGAGGGCTGCCTCTATCAGTCAATGTTGAGTCAAAATCACAGATAATCACAGAATGAAATGACTAATGAAAAACTACTAATACTAAAAAATTATTGTTACTGATGATTTCAATAGAATTCGATCTACTTTGATCAATTTAGACTGAAATTATAGACTGTTCAAAATACTTGTAACATTGCTGGAAAGTGTGTCCTGCTGAGTATAAATATTGAAGAAAAAGCGTTGAATAAATTTCCATACGTCATGGGCTTGAACTGGATAGTTCAAATTCAGGACGTGAAAAATTTTGAAACAGGCGTCGACCGCTTGTAAAATCTCTTCTGCCTTGTAGAAGTACGCATCAATCGAAACGAGATACATTACACGTGGATCATCAAAAGATTTTCCTTGGATGATAATGCATGGTTTCATCGTGTATCCTAGCTCCTTTAACTTTGCTCTTCGATTTCTTAGCGCATCATTAGTTTCCGATGTTACCTGAAAAAATTCAATTTTACGCATTTAGCCTAAAAACCACTTAACATAAAAAAATCAAATGTAAATTAGCTGCAAACATGTTTGAATTATATATAAACATATGTTACCTCACTGCAAAGAATAAATGATTTCTGACATTCGACAATAGATGGTTTGAAGGTTTTTTTTCCTTTTTTCCGAATGATAGTAGAGTGCAGCAGCACTGGTAGTAAACTCAAAAGTGTCGCGTCAGCGTATCCTGAAAAAAAAAATGTTATAAAAATTATGTTATTCTTTTTTATATCATGCACAATTTTTCAGTCAAAAAAAGGTAAAAAAATTACCGTTGGATACAGCTTCTTCTACAGCTGAGACGAAATTTTTATTGGCTATATTCCGTTGCATGTATTTGGCAATCTTGCTCTTTGACTTTGACCAGTTAAAAACATTGAATCTTTGTTATCAAATAAGAAAGTAAAGTCGATCGTTATCTGCAATTAACAATAGATCATGCATTTCATAATTTTGAAGTGCAATAGCATTATTGTCATTCATATTAATTTTTTTTGTACTACGTACCAACGTTAGTGCTTTAGGATGTTTCAGGAGCGGCCAGTTTGAAAAAATGTCTGACATGTTGGGCTGTTGGTTTTCCTGAAATAGTTTCAGTCGGTTTGGCGATATCTCCTTCCATAACTCGCAACATTTTTTCCATGGTTCCGAGCAATGATTTAGCCATGCTTTTCTATTCTCGAAATCGATTTCTGGTAAAAGGTTTCCTGAAAAAAAACATTAATCATTAAAATGAACGATAAAAGATACTAAAAGTATGATTTTAAATGATTCTTACATTCCGTTCCGTTTTTCTTTTGATCAGTTGATGATTTCTCACGTTCGGGCTCTGATTTCGAACGTTCCTCACTCTTAACGTTCCTATATATATATGGTAATTTTCCCTTTGCAATCACTTGAATTTTACCACTATGAACAGGTGGAACATAATAAGTTCCCTACAAAAGTGATGTATAAGTGTTAATTAAATCAAAATTTTTCACGACATAAATGACATTCGACATAAACATTGTGGCGTGTAAATAAAATAACATTTATTGTACACTAGTTCAAGAATTAATTTATTTTAAAAAACATGAATGGAATCAAAATGTTACATATAAGGTTCGTTTGTAT
>JAQQRF010000605.1:0-61964 GCA_030523145.1 Trissolcus brochymenae
TTTCCGAATGCATCAAACAATTCTTTGTTCATCCAAATTTTTTTTGTTCTAACTTTTAAAAACCAATACGAAACTGAAATTAGTTTAGAAAATATGTCGATTATTTATTATTTATTCTGTACAAAAATAAATCAACAGAATGAAAAAGAGAGATGAAAGAAAGAAAATCAAAAAAAAAAGAAGAAATGAAAAGAAAAAAAAAAAGGGAAATAAAAAATGTTGGCATCATGACGAGCAAAACTCTCCGTGGCACATCGAACAATGAAAACCGCGTTACGGCGTGACACGGCGTATACGAGAAAATAGATTGAAATTTAGTGGCGCCGGGCGTTAGTGCCGGGCGATAAATCTTAACACACACTTCCGAGGCACGGGCCAATTGAAGCTGCTTAATGGCGGGTCCGGAATCCAAAAATCGTGATGCTCTACGGGATCGCGAAATGTGCGCAATAATCGTGGCAACTTTTACCCGCCCCAAACTGTGCGCGTTTTACAACATCGCGCTGATTACGATCGTTCCGTATAAAATGGTCCGCATACTTGAATTGCGAGAAATCATACCCAGTCGTTTGGACGGAGCTAACTGGGCCATTCGGCAACTAGGCTTCAAACTGTTTGTTCAAACAAACTTTTTTTTCGTGTCATCACGATATCGACCAATTTAAAGAAAACAAGTTAAAAAAAGAAACAAATTTAAGAAAAACTTGAATCGAACCAAGAAGTTGTATAATTTATATAATTTAATTTTAATTAAATGTTGAAATGGCGTTTGAACTTGAGGAAAAGTAAAGATGACAATGAAATGAGAGAAAAGAAGTATTGAGTTTGTGAAAAGGAGGAATTAAATTTTGTCCTTCGAATTTTAGAAAAGACGTTGAAAAAAGGAGGGACATAGGAAAAAAGAAACGATACAAAAAAAAAAGTGAAATTACAGGAAACGAATTTTTGAAATGTGAAAGAAGGTAATAAAATAAGAATGATTCGAGGATATATTCAAAGCTTCCGTGAGGACACGTATAAAGAAATAAAAATTACTCCTTTTTTTTTAAGGAAAAAAAAAGAAAAGAATAAAGATTCGGAGAGTTTGGAATCATGTATATATTCGGAAATAATGTGAACAAGCAAGAGTATTGTGTAAAGGCATTTCATAAGAACGTGCATACAAGAGTAAACATGGTCTAAGGGCCAGACAAGAGCGTTTGTGAAAAAGCAAAAATTGCGACGAAAATCTGAGAAATTGTCATGTCCACATATATAAAGGGGGTAAATTTGGATCGAACTTTTTTTCCCTGGCCAACTTTTTCTAAAGGGACACCAAATTCTTATCATCAGTGAAGTTTGAAGTTATTGATTCAATGTTGACAATTTAATTTTCGTTCCAATTTTGTATTGCCAGAAGAACCAAATTTATTTTTGAACCAATTAAATGTAATTTCTTGTCGCTGATAGTTTTCAATGAAAAATCCATAGCGCACATTTTTATAGATACTTCTTTTTTTTTTCAATTAAAACTTTTTTTGGTTCTTTGTAATTTGGATTTTCAATAATAGGTTTCATTGAAGTTGAACGATTGCTTTGTCACGAGAACATACAACCACATGACTATGTAATAGCCATTGTCTTTCAATAGTGTTCAAATTAAAACAAAAAATCAAAATGGTTTTCATATGTGCCAACTAGAAAAACGTTATCTGAAAAAAAAAAAACTATATAAAATTATAATTACAATCAATTATAATAAAATATAAAGAAAACAAATTGAAGTAAATTAAAGAAAGAAAAAAGAAAACTGTTTCTGAATCTTGAATCAACTTCTAGAAACGTTATGAAAAATGTCTTAAATGTCAGAACAACTTGAAAAACACAACTTTTATTAATTACCAATTCTCATTGTTCTCAAAAAAGGGTTGACCTTGAAAAACAAACTTTCCTTTTTGACAAATATCCCAACATAAATTTGTTCTGAGCTGTGACAAATTCGAATTGAATATTTTTGGAATCACAAGTATAATATTTTAACGACCCCCTTTATGGCAGCAGTTGGAAAAAAATTCTATAAACTGACACGTACTTTGTACTCGCTAACAATCCTGCAGGCCAGACTCCAAGTTGTTGAAAATTTATAGCGATAATAAGATTGAGAGATGTGCGAACCCGTATCATCAACGTTCCATCAAACTTTGTCTTCGTTTTTTTTTTTTTTTTTTTTTTGTTTCTTGCATGAATGGCAAAAGTTGTGCTTGCTTGCGACCTCTATAAAAAGTGTATTTGTTAAACATAATTCCAAGTTGTATTTAAAACTCGGGCGCCCGACTTTTGGTTTCGCGTGCGACTTTCTGCACCTGTTCTTCGGATTTTCAAACGTCTCAATGAATAATTGAAAGAACAAGTGCTTCAAATTAAGATATCAAAAAAGAAGAGAAGAGAACTAAAAGAATTTAAAAAATGAGAGAAAAAAAAAGTAGGAAAAATTTTCCTCGCCGTTTTGTTTTTGCTATGAATATTGCATCCGAGTTAAGTCGAGTTCAAGGTAGTCGGTTGTTGTTTTTTTCGTTTTTTTTTTTTTTTTTTTTTTTTCCAATTGTGTGTGTTGCGGGATGAACACTTTTTGCACTCGAAAACGTTCGACCGTCAATGAAACATGATAAATGATCTGAAAAATGCAACCGAGCCGCCGATCCGATGAATAAAATATCATCGCCAGTTGTACGTGCAGTTACTCAATTTTTCTATTGAATACAATTTATCAAAACGTATTGCTCGTTCACTTTGTTCGCCGCTGCTATTTAACTATTTATAATTCAATCCGAGAATCCAGACGGTTATATTTCTTATGAGAAAATCAATTAAATTTCAAACACAATCAGCGACAAGAAGAAGGGCTAAGGGGAAACAGAAAGTAAATTAAAATTTATTTCATCGATGCGAGAGCTAACAAAAATGATCTCAAAATTAAATTCCCATCTTTCATTTGTTTTCACGACCCGACAATTAGTTCTAATAAATCAGACGTTAATTAATAACAACAAATAATCAAAGCATTTAATAAAAAAAAAATAAAAAAAAAAAATGAGAAGATTTGTTTGTTCAGTTTATTCAAAATTCAAATTGAATCTTTTTATTTTTCGAGGCTCACCGAAACTGTCTTGGCGGGCTCTTAGATTGCGCTCCCAAGCGCATTCACCTCCTGGGCAGAAAAGTGGCCAAAAAATCGGTACAAGATGAAAAATGTTTGAAGCGCACGATCGCGCGCGCAACTGCTCGATGGAGGAACTGTTCACATGATTGGCGAAGCACGATCGACCCGGCCGATCATGTTTTGACAGACGGGCGCGTCGAAAAATTTTGCGCGATGCCGCGTTCCACGTGGCAGAAGGGGCCCGCTTGAGCGACGCCGAGCGAACGAGCGACCTCGCCGACAGTCGCTGCGAGACTGAACACTCGCCGAGACCGAACTTTCGCACTCCGAAACCTCAGTGGCAGCGCACGCCGGTTTTTACTAGATCCTGCCTCCTATTTTAAGGACATGACATGCGAATAAAATCTCTCCGGTGATAACAACCAATTTTTTTTAATCATAAAATAATATCTCAACAGATGTCAATATTTATTCAATTTTATAAGAAACGATTTCTCAACTTTTACAAAAGAAAGAGGAAAAAATGTTTTTTTTTTTTTTATTCACATTTTTGTAATGGAATTAGTAGCAACAAACAAAATGTGAGGATCAATGTTCAAGTTTGTATAACCCCTTGACGTTTGAATAAAATTGATAAATAAAGAAACTAATAAAATGAAGTTTGAATGAAAGAGATGAAATAAAAATGAAGACAACTGAGAGCAAAAGTCTTTTTGTGCATTTTTGTTGTATTGAGTTATTGTGGGATGAAAAATCTAAGTTGTAATTTAAAACGGATGTTGACGAGTGAAGTTCAAGACTTCAATGTATAAAGGGAGTGTAGCGTTACAAAAGTAGTGAGCGAGTTTCAAAATCTCGCAATTACGACGATATGTACGTGGACTGAAAATGTAATTATGGTTGGAAGATTAGAGTGATTATGGAAAGTTGTATAAGCGGTGCCCCGCGTTCTAGCACTTTACATACGTTTAAATAATTCGTATTCTATATCAGTGCTGAAATTGTAGAAAATAGCGTCGTCCAATGGATTGCCACAGGAAGTTCGTTTATTCTTTGTGCTTATTATTGCAGCAACTGTGCGAATTATTTTTAACATTCAATAACAACGTTTCCTTTTTTCACATTCAAAAGATCAATTTTCTAATTTTTCAAATTGCTTTTTTGATGTTGTTCAAGAATAACAAATTTGATAATATTAAAAAATTTACATCCAGATTTACATATTACTATAATTTGAAATAATGTGGAAGTTGTAACGTGAAGTTCCAGAATTGGAGGTTGTATACAAAATGTTGAAACGTTTGGTTTGATTCACAAAATAAGATTCTCTTGAAGAATCACTCGACGAAAGCGAAAGTGCAATCGCGGACGAATTTTTGTATTGGTTGTCAGGAACTCTTGAAAGAAGGACATTGTTTTGCATTGAGATGTTAATATCGGCAATAAATGATCTCATCTGTTTCAAATTTCTGGAAAAACTTTCTACGATGTCAAATGAACCTTTTTTGTTCGCATCTTTTTATTATCAAGAAAATATAATAAAAATTATTATCTTTTTACAAAACAAATCAACGATATAATACATTGTGAAATATGAAAAAGTAAAGTAGCGAATTCGAATGGTAAATGTTGTAACAGAACAATAGAAAAGAAGGTGAAAGGTGAAAAAGCGAGGTTTGATGATTGAAGTGAGGTTTCGTAGAAAAAGTCCATGAAAGCGAGTCAAAAAAGTGTCAATTGAGATTCATGTGAATAAAATTGAGAGGAGAGGAAAGAACGCGAAAGTCGGAGGAACGGTTGAGCTAATTTAAATCTCATTTGGCTGATAATGGGTGTCGCGTGGGCTTGCGTGAATGGGCGCGCGTGGTCGTGGTCGCAAAATCGAGCCAGAGGAAGAAATGAAGACAGTTAGTTAAGCAAAGAGGCGATCCGTGTAATGATAATCATAGCATCCGGCAGCGTCGGAGGTGGTTTAATCGTGCGCGACGCTAACGACCGCGAAGACTCCAAAAAAAGAGTACTTCCGGCCGGGGCCGCTTATCGTACCCGGTACAATAAGAGTTGTTTGCGTTGCGTGCGCAAACGCGTTTCCATGACATGCCATGCCACGAACGACGAAAAATTCTGATATTCAGATGCGTATATGACAGGGGGGCATTTACCTAAACATTTTTTCACGCTTCACACAGAGCAAAAAACTTTCTTGATAAACCGTCACGCATATTCGCTTGACAACATGTCCTGAATCATGTTATTTGCCATGATAATGTGCCTATTACACGGAAATGTTCGCAAGGGTTACAATACAATTTGTATAAAAAGTTGTCCCTGATTTATACGTCGGGACAATTTATTTATTAGAAGAGCTTTTTTTTATACGCATATTTGTATGCAAAGATACACTTTATTGCAAGCGTCCATTTTCGAAACGAATAATTTGTTTCAACTTTTCACGTATCAGGCAATCCTTTGAAATTTGGCAAGTCGTCTGATATAATTTCTATTTATAAAAACAATCTTGTGAACTTTCGACCTCGACTTGGTTTTGCAAACTAACCAGCTTTCAAAATGATTTTGAAATCCTCAACATTAGGCATTTTTGATCATGTTTTGTTTTCACTTCAAGTTTTCAATGTAGAAATTGTGATTAATGAACAAATCTTGGGTTTCAACCAGACTAAATGAAAACGAGAAATTGTAATTGGCAAAGTTACATTCACGAGAGAGTACTGGACGGATCTTTCGAACGTTGAATGAAATTGTGTATGCAAACACAGAGTAAACATAGTGTCACTTGCTTCGTTACATGGGACTGGCTTATCGTCAAGTGCTCATTTCGAATTCATAAATAAAACGCCGAAGACATGAATTATACATCCGTGTGATAAACGGCGACGATAAATTACAAACAAATGATGTATAAAACTGCGAAAGAAAAAACATTGGTTCTCGCGTGCGAACCTGCAACAGCGTACGAATCAATTTACACCATTCTTAAATTGATTTGTTGCAGCAACAAATTGACAGCGCTTAAAAATAACGCTCAGACTTGTTATAAATAATTCTTCAAATAATAAACTTGAGATTTTAGTTACTACGTTTACAGAAGGTTTGGACAAACATTTTTTTGATTCAAAACTTTTATCGACATTTTATATAATTATTTAATAAACATAATATCCAACATATGATAAGCTAATTTTAATTTTATACTAAAGTACGATGTTACAACATCTATCAAAGTTTTTAATCTTACACACTTTTCATATTTATTTTATAACGCACATGAAAGTATTATTACTTTTACAAGAGTTTGTTAACATATCCGTCGTTTAACTTTTTCATTTATTTTTCAATAAACAACTTTAGAAATATTTTTGATTCTAAATATTTGCATTTTCGTTTCAACATTTTGTTTTGCATCTTTGGTAATGAACGTTCATAAAAAAAATAAATTAATAAACAATTTGTCATGTTGAATTATTTATCGATTACAGTTTTTGCTTTTAGTGTCAGTCGGAAAACATTCTGTTGCTCATAGATGCTCAGTTTAGATGGCAGCACTAGGAATTAGTTGTTTACCACTAACTCAGCAAAAATTAAAGATTATAGCAATTTATCGCGTGTGTCGCAATTCCAGCTCAAATCTAATGGACAATTCGCCGGAAAAAAAAGTAAGTACACTGTCATTCAAATAGCAGAAAAATAACTTACGTTAAGGAGTTCTTTTTTTTATTTTTATAAGCCGGTAAATAATTAATTTATAACTTTCTCTGTTATAAAAAGTGGCATGATCATGCAAAATTTACACTGTAATATAAAAATTTTTTTAATTTTATCAAAACTCATTTTCATTCACTGATTTTATGTCTTTTTCAATTTTCAAACAAAATTAATTAATTTTCTTTTTCAACAAATATACATTTTTTTAATTTTTAACCGCTTACGTAACAAAATTTAATCTATTAAGATAACAAATTGAATTTTTTTAAGAAATAATGGCTGATAATAAATAATCAGTGTTAATAATTTGTAACAAATAATGTTTAGGCAAAAATGTCGTTTACTGGAAAGATCGTCTTAATAACTGGAGCAAGTTCCGGTATCGGGGCTGCTACTGCGGTGCACTTATCACGGTTGGGAGCGTCGCTGTCGCTAACCGGTCGAAACAAAGAAAACCTGCAAAAAGTTGCCGACCAGTGCACCGATCCGAAACCGCACATCGTGACTGGCGAAGCCACCAACGAAAAAGACGTCGAGAACATAATAAATTCAACGATAAAAAAATATGGCAAATTGGATGTCTTGATTAACAACGCTGGGATTTTAGAATCTGGAAGTATCGAAAATACTTCGATGGAGCAATACGATAGGTACAGTTTTTAAATAAACTTCATCGGAAAAATAAAGAAAAATTGAAACAAAACTGTCTACCTTTAAACAATATTTCAGAGTCATGAATATAAACGTACGTTCAATCTACCAATTTTCAATGCTGGCAGTGCCTCATCTTTTAAAAACAAAAGGAAACATTGTCAATGTCTCCAGCGTCTGTGGCACAAGAGCCTTCCCTGGAGTTTTGGCATATTGCATGAGCAAATCCGCGATCGACCAGTTGACTCGATGCACAGCTCTTGAGTTAGCTGAAAAGGGGGTAAAATCAAAGTTCAATAAATATTGAAACAATAAAATGTAACGAATGTAATTAATTTTAAACTTTGTATTCATCTGTCAGGTACGTGTCAACGCTGTAAATCCGGGAGTCATCGTGACGAATCTTCACGAGAGAAGTGGAATGGACAAGGATCGTTTGAAGAAATTCTTTGACCATGCCAAGGAAACCCATGCACTGGGACGTCCAGGGACTCCAAACGAAGTGGCTGCGGCAATAGCGTTCCTGGCGAGCGATAGCGCAAGCTTCACTACCGGCGAGACGTTCCCTGTGGACGGTGGTCGCGGAATCATGTGTCCAAGATAATCGATGAATAAATCATTATTTTTCATCCTATTACACATTCTTTAAAAATCAAATTTATTGCAAACGATATTGAAACGGTATACATGATGTTACACTTGGCTACAATAAAAAGTTTATTTTCAAAGGTATTGATTCAATTACAAAGAACTTTCTTATCCGTCTATTTCATGTTCTGAAAAATGTTCAGAAATTCAATTCATGAAACAATCAAGTTAATTAAATTCCAACCATCCCAAAATGCTTATAATCGAAGACAAATTGTTTGTAAACGTTTTATTTTCCCCAAGTCCAAAGACCTTTGACCAACCCAGTTAGACCCTCGGTTTTCTTCTTCGATGTTTGCATCTTCTCCGACAGGTCTGGGAATTCGATCTTATTGAAAGCCAGGTCAAAGAAAAGTGGTTCACAGGCGATGCTTTCCATGGGCGGCGGCAATTTGTAAACGTTGGGATTCTTGGTGATCAGCGATGGGTCTTCTCTGTACTCTTGGAGTCTCTCGTAAAGTGTCTTCTGACTAGCGGCGAGTTTTCCGACATTCGCTTCAGGTTCCTGGCCCTCCTCAAGAACACTATGGGCTTTAACTGCATATTGCGCTCCTTCAATGTCAGTCTTGAGTTTGTACAGTGACTTTTTCATGTCGTCGGGGAGCAACGATTCTTGAGTAACAGCTTCGCTGACGTGCTGCTGTGAGCGCTGGTAAAGTGCGACGGCTTCGCGCCACCTGAAAAAACAATCATAATTAAGACTAAAAAAAACCATAATTTGTACCAAGTTCAAATAATGTACATACAAAAATATATATAATTCAATTTCATAATTTAATTTAATTTTCAAAGTCACCTTCGAACGTGCGACAACGACTTGGCCATGTAGAAGCAGCGGAAAGCCCTATATACCATAGTCTTAGCTTCCTGTTCCTTTACAAAAGCTTCATCTATCGGCAACTGCGACATCTCCAACACGTTATGGAGTACAGCTTCGTAGAGACGAACAATGTCTTGAGCCTTGGTCTTGTCCGACTGCTCGGCAGCCTCAACCAGAAGCAAGTTCCGTTCCATCGTACGAGAGAGGCGGATGTACTGCACGTAGGATAGCAAGTGAGTCACAGGGGCGGACTTTTCGTCGTCCTTCTGACGTAACTCGTTCTTGAAAGCTTCCCGAACGGCCGAAACGGCATCCTTGCACTCGATCAAATGAGCCTCCAATAATTCGATCTTGGCTTGAACGTTCGCGGCCTTGGTCAAAGCTTGGTCCAGCTGCGAGTCAGCCATCAATAGTCCTCCAACCAAAGGAGGGACCACGCCGCAGGATTTGCCTCGCCAGGAAACACCCTCGGCACTGGCCTGCTTCTTCTGCGTCTGAGCGATCAGAGAATCGAGATTTGCAAGCATCTCGCCGCTCAGCTGGCCTCGCATCTGGACCAGATCTTCAATCGCAGTGGTATCCCCGATGTTGTACGAACAGTAACGCAGGCTCGGTGAAAGCTCCTCCACACGTGCTTTGTACAATGCTTGCTCCTCATCTGGCAAAGCCGATGCCAACAGGTTGTACACCACTTGGGCATCCTTGAACTTTTCCATCGCAGACTTCCAGAGCTCCAGCTCGAAGTGCAACGAACCGTGCATCCATGCCACGTAAGCCTGTGCTTCTAACTTGGTACGTGGATCGCAATTCAGTTTCTGAACAAAATTTTATTTATTTAATAATTTACAGAAGCATATTTATATTTCATTGTAAAGTCATTTTTATTTACTTCAATGAGTTCCTGCAACTGAAGGGAATAATTTGCCGCCTTTCTGAGTCTGGAAACCAGGTGAAACTTTTTTCTTGGCTCAGTGTTGGACTCCTGTCGAAGCTGCATGGCATAACTCCAAGCACGCTCGGCCATCATCAGGGGGATCTGCAGAAATTTGTCATCTTTCACAATCGCCGAGGTCACGTCGCGCCTTTTGAAATGACGTTTGTCGCCTTGAGGCAGTTTCAGAACTCGACGAAGACGTCGAAGACGCCTCGAACAGTATCCTCGGTAACGCTGGTAGTCCCCATGACGGAGACCGTGCTGTTGCTGTGCATCGCGGATTATATTGTAGACTGTATTTTCAGTTTTGGTTAAGGAAATATTTGACATTATTATTAACAACTTTTATTTTTGTTTTCAGTTACTTTATGATGAAAAAGTTGAAAATTTGAGCAAAATTATTTTAATTCATTCATGACTTGTAATTAATTTTGGAGGTTATGTTTCAGATTAATTAAATGACAACAATAACGGTGAAGAGAGATTGATGAAGATGGTCATTTTGTAAGGATACTCTCAAGATGATAAAGTTTGGTAACTTCAGGCTCTTCTGGACTCTCGTCCTGAACTTCCGGGTCCTTTTCTGCCACCGACATCCTGAAACTTGAATCCAGTCAATTAATCGTCTGCCAGCAAGGCATTGTTATTCATCATTTCTTACAACCTAACCTGTCAGTCAAATGTCAAACAATTTGAATGCCAAATTATTTGAACAGCAAATTAATCAACCAGCTAAATAAAACTTCCACTCGTAACCAGATGCTTTGTTTTTTGGCAACATTGTGTCAGATCTGTCAAATCTTTTGGGGTAAGTCTATTGAAAGTTTCTCTTTTGTTTTAACTTTAAGCTCAACTATTCTTTTGCTAGCAAAATGTATTATCCAAAATGTGAAATGCGAAAAGATGTAAGATACAAGATAACCTAATGAAAAAAATAGAAGGTAAATGTCACACGCGACTGTCAAATTTGAAAACAACATATGTTTTCCTTGTTTGACACGTTGCGTATCTTTTGGTCCGTTAGAACTCTTTGAAAGAAAATTAACAAGATATAAGATTGAACAAAAAGAGAAATGAAAGGTGAAATAAGTGTATTTTAATTGTACTTACATATCAATTAATTTGATAAAATGACGAGGTTTTCCGATTCCAAAGTACCGATTGGCAGTGACACACGGACAACCTAAATCCCAGTCCACAATATAGTTCGACTTCTCTGAAAAAAAAAAAAAAAAAAAAAAAAAAAAAAAAATTTTTAAACATTGCTTGCAAAAAATTAACTTTAATTTTTTTTCCTTCTTTTTTATTTTTTTATAAAACGTTTATTTTTATTTCCACCTTTTGTTTACTTTTTCTTAATTTTGTAAACAAAACATCACGCACAATCATTCGGTCTCTCTCGAATCGTACGAGAGAGAAAAGGAAAATTGATAAACAACAATTAGGGCTGGGTAAAATTTAAAAACTGATCAAATTTTAATTACAATAAACAAACTCGAAACAAAACAAACATCATTCGACTCTTTCAATCTTCATTTCAAACCAAAAATAAACACCAGTTTATTTGCTTTGCAATGTTTTGTTAGCAATGATTAATCAAAACACAAAAATATTTTGGTACATTTTGAATATAAAAACACATTATTTTGTGACTGTTTAAATTAATTGTGAATAGTTTAAAAAGTTATTACAAACAGCGTTGAGCCCTGAATACAAGCTTGTTGTTATAATCCAGCAGGTGTCGCTGCATGGATTACGGCCGGTTCACAACGCGGAGGGACACGCGATTGGACAGCAGAGTTGGCTTTGTGATCCGAGGGCAGAGAGCAGGTGCAACCAAGATAGGCTAAATGTGTGGCGTTGCTGGAATCGCGAATGCTCGTGCAAAATATATCTATCTCTGGTTACTCGGTGTTTCTTATGTCATTTGTTGACGCTGTCAGAGAGCGTGTCGCGAGGATTGTCAATTTGGCGTTTATCGTGGTGCGGTGTTCGTGGCGTGGCTGGCGCGTTCGCGTGCTTCTACCGAGCATCCCTCGGCGCGGCCCCACTGCGTCTCAATTCAGCTGTTTCTCGCGCGCGGACTGGTGTCGATCGGTCGTTGTCATTTGAAAACGGAAGCCATCTTGTGGCCGAGCCTTCCATATTACCCAGGGAATCAAAATCCTCGCACCTCGCCGACTACGATTACTCACGCTAAAATTATCACCCAACATTTTCATCATTTTCGGACTATGCATGAGTCATTGTACCATACGTTTACATAGCTATGGCTGCGACGAGAAAGTTGCAAGGTAAGACACTCTCGGCGTGTTTACAGTGGCCCCGCGACAAACTCGGCCGCCGTGCGCCGAGCCACACCGACCGAACCCGTGGCGTCGCGTCCCGTTCCCCGGCTACCCGGCCCGCTTCCTTGACAGTTTATTATCCCCCTTAGACAAATGCGCCCCCCTCACTTTTATTTACAACAAACGTTCCTTTTATTGCAATCCTTTTTGTTTCCTCTTGCCACTTTTTTTTCTCTCTCTCTCTCTTTTGGAGCTTGCCTGAACGCGTGCAATTGTTTTGAACAAACTGAACCTCCACCCTCTGGTTCATTGTTGCGCAAATCCGATTTTTGTTCACAATTGTTGACTTTCCATCAGTTGCTCCTATTTAACCTTACTCGCTCAAAATGAGATCAATCAAGTTTGTTTTTCTTTGTTTATTTACTTTCTACCTTTGTTCATTTTGTTTCTTCGCTTGTTCACTGTTTCTCTTTGTTTGTTTACGTTTTTTGTTTGTTTATTTACTACAGTTTGGTTGTTTATTTACTGTTTTGTTGTTAGTGAGATTTCAATACAGCTTTAACTTTTTTTTTTGCTTACCTTTGATCTCACCTTGTTTTCTTTTGTTAGATTGTTCCATGTGATAAAATGACGCGTTGTTTTCAACTTTGTTTCGTCGCGAGGTTAAACGCGACTTGAAAATAGTGATATGATTATTGTTCAGTTGGATGCATGCTGTTTGAATTGTTCAATCTGATAAATTGTAAACAATGATCGTTACTCAACAATCAGCGGCAATTATCAATTCATCTGTTTTGGTTTTAATGTAGAAGTAACCAAAGTTCGGATCAGATCAACGAGATCAATCAAGTTGCTTTTTTAACACCTTTTTCTAATGTGTGTGTGTTTTTTTTAACTCGTCAAATAATAATGTAAGCTTCTGATCTTTAGAAATTAATTGAGAAGAGAGTGAAGGCCAAAACGTTTGTTCACCGTGAACTTAAAAGGTTTTCAAAATGTTTTAGACGGTTTGAATGGACGTTATGTTTTTGATAATTCGGTGTTTAAAATTAGATTTAAAATGTCTGCACATCTCATAATGGAGTGGTACATTCTTTTTTAACCTGTACAAATGCTCCATCTTATCCTTACCTAACCTCTCTGGAAATCATCCTCCATGTTAAAAGATCACTAATCTTCCCAAAATGCAATCTTATATTTTGTTCTTACAAAATATGAAACGTTAATTAGTAAAAAATAGGGGATGAAATTTTGTGAAAGGATGAATTGTAATTATTGTTTGTTTGCAGGTGAAATAGACAGGTGCCTTAAGAAAGTGACGGAAGGTGTAGAAACTTTTGAGGACATTTGGCAGAAAGTTCACAATGCCACGAACAGTAATCAGAAGGAGAAATATGAGGCTGATCTCAAAAAAGAAATCAAGAAGCTGCAGAGGCTTCGAGATCAAATTAAAAGCTGGATTGCATCTGGCGAAATTAAGGATAAAAGCACCCTCCTAGATTACCGAAAGTTAATCGAGACGGTGAGAATAAGAAGGAATGAAAATATTTTCATTATGAATAAAGATTAAAAATCTATTAAAAGAAACTAATGAATGATTTTGAATGATGATAAAGAATAAAATAATGTATATCTTCTTTGAATTACAAATTTGAAAACTTTCCAATTCAATCTCAATTGTTGTTTTCTTTTTCAGCAAATGGAAAGGTTTAAGGTCGTGGAGAGAGAAACCAAAACGAAAGCGTACTCGAAGGAAGGACTGGGAGCTGCTCAAAAGTTAGATCCAGCGCAAAAAGAGCGGGAAGAAGTCAGTAACTGGCTATCCAACTCCATAGATACTCTAAATTTGCAGGTAAATATTGTACGGGGACTCATTTGATTGTCCCCAGAAGGGTTACTTCGGAAATAACATTTGTATTAAACAATGTCGATTTCGTCTAGCTGGATACATTTGAATCGGAAATAGAATCGTTACTTGCTGGGAAGAAGAAGAGATTAGACAAAGACAAACAGGATAGGATGGACGAGTTGAAAGCCAAACTTGACAAACACCGGTACCACATTCGCAAGTTGGAAACTCTTTTGCGCATGTTAGACAATATGTCTGTGGAAGTTAACACGGTAAGTTACAACAATCCAACTTCCAATCATGAAAGACAAACAGTAAAAGATTCTGTAAGTTATTGAAATAACGTGTTGAATTTATTGTGAAAACGCAAAAGGCTCAATCTTTGATTCGATTGCAGATCAAAAGGATAAAGGATGACATTGAGTATTACATTGAGTCGTCCCAGGAACCTGACTTTGAGGAGAACGAGTACATTTACGACGATATTATCGGGCTCGATGAGGTGGAACTGTCTGGCGTTGGGATTCCGTCCTCCGCGACAACGGATAGCAATAACAGCAACGAGACCGGAGGTACGCCAACGTCCACTAATTCGGGTACATCGCCAATCCCATCGCCTTCGCTCAGCTCCACCATGCACAACCACTCGAGCGACAGTTCTACGGAGAATGATAAGAAAACGAAGGTATCCTATCACAAAAAAGTTCTCTTTTATTTTTATCAACGGGTTGCTCCGAAATATTTTTAGACTTTTTTTTGGTTGGTTACACTTATTTACAATTTCATTATAAATCTTACCATTAATATGCCAAATCAGTGAAAGCAACCCCTTGATTTATATCATTTTTATTTGTAAAAAATGCGATTTAAACTTATTTTGAATGTCTACTAATCAAATCAAATCCAACTAGTTGAATTGTGAATCGCAGCCAGTGAAGCCGACCGCTGTGAGGGCATTACCCAATTCTCAAGCGAGCATTCCAACAGCGGGAAGCACTGCCAATATGAAAACAAACATGTTATCAAGCAGCACTCCGAGCAAGACCATTCCCATGACACTTAGCCATAGCTCGCCTAGTTCTACGAGTAATCATGTTGTCACAACCAACCCTGGCAACTTTGCCACCGTCGCTGCTTCGCACAGCAACTCACAAGCCATTCATTCTACCTCTAGTAAAACATCATGTAAGTATAATTCTGACCGCTGGTTTATGCAGTCGGTCCAAGAATTTTTTTTTCCCCGGGACATGCATCAAATGCTCTCTTTCAGAGGAATAAAAAATTTTTGTTTTATTCAATCGATTTATTTACAATTTAAATTCATTCCAGTTAGAACAAAAAAAAAAAAAACAGAAAAAAAATATCAGAAATGTTTTGTAAATTGTTGTATAAACTTTTTAAATGTTCACTTTTCTAATCGTTCATTTTTTTTAATTGTTTATTACACGTTTTTCTACTATGAAAATGATTTGGGACAGTTTGAAAATATGAAATAGGTGTGTTAGACTTGAGCAAAATAATACCACAGTGGGCAGTACTGTAAATATTGACAAAAATTTTGCCTCGACAAGTCATTCTGTTTCATTGTGTTTATCCATGGTTTTACTCTGTGATATTCTGTTATAATTTTTTTAAAATTTGTTATTATTAGTTGTATATAAAGTGTTTCATCATATACATATTCTTTAGTCAACGAACCGTTGAGGGGAACTTAGATTTTTATCATCTAATTTTGTGTAAATTACTTCTGTAACCATGCAATGTTTGAAACAAACATGCTTATTACACAAAACATTATCTTTGGTAAGCCAGATGTACAAAAATCAAACCATGAGTCTTCTTTGATTCAATAATAAATTTTCAACCGTCGGATGTTTTTTTAGTCGTTTTGTTAACAAGTTCACACCAGTAGTGGCAGTTTCTTTCCTTCAAAAGTTGACAGTCGAAATCATTTTCATGGTAGCTTAGATAGGTCAATCAAATTGTTAAATGTCCGACTGAAAAATTTTGAGTAAATTCGCGTTTATATCTCTTTTATTTTGAATATGATCAAATTTATTGTGCGTAAATAAATTTTGAAGAAAAAAAAAAAAAGTCGAGCATTCGTAAGTTTTATTTATAAGAATATGAACCAAATGTATATATGAAAAAGATTGATGACAATGTTTATAGTTGTTATAATGGAAAAATGTTGATCTTTCAGCTCACACTAGTGAAAATGGGTTGCTAACGTCAACGTCGACGACAAACGTAGCGAGCAGCATGCAGCAGATAATAACGCAGCAGCAACAGCAGCAGCACAACAATACTAACCCACCGCCTACGCAGCCACAACATATAATGCATAACCAGCAGAATCAGAATCACAACAGCAGCGAGGTCGAGATGACGACGCCGGTCCCGCCGTCATCATCGCCTCAGTCGTCGGTGAGCAGCCGGTCATCGCCGTTGCCTGCGAATTCGTGCTCGCCAGCACCATCCACTGCCAACGGTCTGATCTCGAAACTTCCCGATGGCATGTCCTCTCTTAAGACGATAGCGCAACAGGTGATCGTGAGAGCCGGCCTCGAGATGACACCTTCGGAACCGAACCGCAGCATCTTTGACAATGCTAAGAGCAACAGCAACAGCACAGTCACTTCGGAGGCACACATTCCGCCGTTGCTGGGCGTCGCGCCCCTCGGCCCGGTCCCTCTACAGAAAGAACACCAGATGCAATTCCAGATGATGGAAGCCGCCTACTACCATATGCCCCATCCCTCCGATTCCGAACGTCTCAGAGCGTACTTGCCTCGCAATTTGTGTCAAACGCCTCCTTATTACCAGCAGGTCATCTTTTAATTCCAACATGATTGATTCTATTTATGTTTGATAGTAGAAGAATACTAATTGTTTGTTTTTGTTTTTCTTATCATCTTAGGTTCAACTTCCTCATTCGGACACCATAGAGTTCTTCCAGAGATTATCGACAGAAACATTGTTCTTTATATTTTACTACATGGAAGGCTCTAAGGGTCAATATTTGGCAGCTAAGGCTTTGAAAAAGCAAAGTTGGAGGTTCCATACGAAGTACATGATGTGGTTCCAGAGGCACGAAGAACCTAAGGTGATCAACGAAGAATATGAGCAGGTAAAGGACGGTTCATTTTATTTTGTATTTAATTTGTTGTTTATTTTTGGATAAAAAAAAAGTAATGAAAAATGAATGCTCCTTTCAGGGAACCTACATATACTTCGACTACGAAAAGTGGGGACAAAGAAAAAAGGAAGGCTTTACTTTTGAGTATAAGTACTTAGAAGACAGAGACCTTAATTGAACGAATCAAGTGAAAACTAACAACAAGCTGATATAAGATGAAGACAAAAAAAACGTCATCGAATCTTGTCACTCGCGATGCGTCTCTTGTTTACATTATTTCTGTAACGGTATTATCGAACGTTAAAAAACAATCGGGTTCACGAATTGGATTATGTCGAATGTTATGTATTTCTTTTTATTCGTCCTGCGGACTGAATAATTTTAATCCAAGTGAGTTGATGAACAAAATTATGTAGATCGCAAACATGTTCGTTGATTACAACAACAAAAAACGCAGCAAACAAAATAGTTCGGGTTTTTCATCGAAACTAAAACATCAGAAAGTAATAGTCAAAAGCAATTAGTCAATGTTAAACGATCAGATACAATTTCAGGTACACGAAAAACATGTATTCGTTTATTAAACAAGAAACAAAAAAAAATGCAAAACTAAGTTATAACTAAATCGACGAATTGTGAGAGACGCCGGGCTCGCACTGGTCATTCAGGTGCGAGGTGTGTGATAACAAAAGGAGGAAGTTATACTCGCTGGCGACTGACTCTGTACTACCAGTACAAACATGCGCGCAATCCACCCGTTGCATTGCGAGCGGCGCGGTGGCGGGTGCTCATGCTATGGTATGTCTTAATGTTAGATTATAAGTAGCCTTTTTGTATAAAGTATATTGAGGTATAAAAACCTTAAATCGAATTACTGTACAGAATGTGTAGAAATAGTGAATAATAATATTATGGAATATATTTTATTTCTCATTTAAATGAAAAAACTTACGTTGTTTCAATTTTTCACATGAAAAGCTAACATGTGCACAAGACACGACGTACAACATTCCATCCAGATTGTCCGTTTTTGTTCACGCTCCCGAGAGACTCATGTTTTCATTCTCCGGTGTTTAGGCAAAGCCACCAAATTGTTGTCGTTTGTATTATTATTAATTATTATTATCTCTGTATAATTTATGTTTGCTTGAGCATGGGTGTGCAAATTTTTCGTTTTGTTTTTCTCCTCCCAGTTGTTAAGAACCTTTTGTAATGCTTTTTTATGTGTCTAATATTTATTTGAATTTTAATTGTGTAAAATGACTAATTTATATTCTGTTTTCTTGAAGAGAAAAAAAGAGCACGCTGAATGTATACATTTATTTGGTCACAACTTTACCTAAACACCGACATCTTATTTGTTAGAACAGAAACCAAACGTCGCGAAAAAATTGACATTGTGACAAGTTACAAGCCCCAATCATTTATTCATGATTGCAAAATAAATAACGATAATAATAATGGTTGGTTATTAATAAAAGTTTTTTCCTGAATGCAAGAGTAAAACTGTCGTCGGATGATCTCGTTTGTTTCGGTTCCTGATTTTATATTGTGAGTGGCTAAGTATTATGCTGCATTATTTTCATTTTTTCCAAATTTTCTGTTTTTGTTATGACAATTTTTGTTTTCTTTGCAGAATTCAAGATTTCGAATGAATTTATGACTTATTTTATTAAAAAAAAAAAAATTAATAAAAATAAAAAACCAGTCGCCCTTGATTTAATAGAGCAAAATACTCAGTTATTGATGATAATTAATGCATCAATAATGCATTAACACTACAATTTTTGTTAAAAAATATATCTCGATTATCATTTTATAAATTTCTGAATAAATAAGTAATTTTAATGAGTCTTTTTTATCTTTTCATCTCTTTTTAGATCGGACCCAAACTCCATTTTTGGCACACCGAATTTTGTTGAAGCTCTTTTCTAGCACGTGTCAAATTTCAATTTGTAACGCTAGCTTTTTCGTTTACAAGTTGATGACAACGGATGATTGCTAAAATAACTTTATTATACATATAATACAAAATACGTATGTATATATTTACAAAAAAAAAAAAAAACTTTAAATAACAGTGGATATTACAAAAGAGGTGCTATGAATAACTCAAACAATCCGCTTACATCGACATATTTACACCTAGCTAGACATCAACAATGAATCACCATCTAATATTATACAACTTCTGTTTTCAAACACTTCATTTTTTTTATGCCAAACAATTATTTTTTCAGTGAAACCATCAGCGCCGTCTCAATTATACAAAGTTTATACTTGTTGTATTTCATTCTGAAGATGACAATGTAATCCATTATGTGTACAGAGTCACGAATCATCCATGGATGCGAGCTCTACCAACAGCATAACGGCATTTATAAAAATGTAAATGTGTTTGTGGCACAATCTATTGGCAGTATGGTTTTTAAGCAAGGAGACCACGTTATGCTATCGATATTGTCAACTTGGTCTTGAAGAGGGTAGCCTGTACACATAATGGAAAGATAAGCATAAAAACAAATTGTCAAACAATTGTTCTTCAGTAACTAGTCTCCACCTGTGAATTATTGTTCAATCTCGGAGGCCTTCCGAAACCCCTGGTACCATCCGGTCCAGAAGGCAACCTAGTGATGTTTTCTGGAAGGTGAGGAATAACATTATTGCTATTGCTTCTGGGCCTGAAGAATCCACTCTCAGAGCTCGAAGAGCAAGAGGACAGTCTTCTGTTATCAAAACCGGAATCTCGACTGCAGGTTGAGAGTTTTCTAATGAACGGTCCACAGTCGACGGAAGACCTTCTGTGGTTGTAACAAGACCCAGAACATTCGGGCCCTGAACCAGAACTCGATCCAGAGTTGGAGCAGCAGGAGAACCGACGGTTCGGCGGACAAAATCCAACTGGGTAGATCGGCGCGCAGAAACCACCCTCGGAGCTTGAGGAACAACTGGAGAACCGCCGGTTGAAGTTACCATTTTCCATCCCGGAGTTTGAACAGGATGAAAGGCGTCTTAAGATGAATCCATTTTCTGCACTTGAGATTGAACAGGCTGATAATCTCCTGGGCAACCAGGCTTCTGGAGAAGGAGCCCCTAAAAGGAGGGAAGTTTTGTTTGTTAGTTCTGCAAAATTGTGGAATGATTTCTCCTGACACACACAAACAGTTAACAATGAATAAAAGAAATAAATTGACAATTGAACAAATTGATTGAAAACCTTGATAAGGATGAGGCTGATAGATGTGCATGGGAGGATAAATGGGGGGCGGAGGAGGAGCCAGGTGAATCAACCGTTTATGTTTGATCCTTCCTTCCTCCGGTTCGGAACAGCTGGATGTGTGACAATTGTCATCCTTCTTCGTCTGCTTTTTCGTCGGTTGCTGTTTCTTCTTTTTCTCCCCGACAGATTGGAGCTCGAAGATCTTGGCCTCGCCCAGAGTCATTTTCATCGCCGCCCTGGCTGACGCCGAATCCGTGAATTCGATCAACGCGCATTCCTCACTTGCTGCTAATTCTGGTCGCTTGGCAATCGCCTGACGAACCTGTTGATCATGTTTGAATTAGTTGGGCTATTATTATAATTTGAAAACTATTTTTGTAATCATTTGTTCGGTGTTATGAATTTGTTTACTCATAAAAGACCAAACAAACAAGCGTTAAGAAATAACGTCGCAATAAACGGATGAATCCAAAGTAATGAATAATTTGAACCTCAGCAGGTGCAGGATGTCCCGGTCTCAAAACTCGGATCAGGGCGATCTCTCCGCAGGATCGGAAAAGTTCAGCGACAGCTTCGACGGTCATCTTATCGACGGGCAATCTAGCGACCAGCACAGTTCTTGAGGGTGTCGTCTGGTCGAACTGCGGAAGGGGGTCGAGTCGTCTGAGTTTGGTCCCCAGTTCGTTCACCTGGAGCTTCTTGGACCTCGCAAGTGCGGCCCCAACGACTCTCCAGTCTCTGCTAAGATGCTTGACTCTTTTGAAGCTTGAGATCAGTTTGAGCGAGACGTAACCCTCCTTGTTCCTCTTCACGTGCTTCAGCAGGAAAGCATCCTTGACGATGTTCTCGTCAGAGAAGTAAAACTCCACTTGGGCACAAATTTTGTCCGCCAACTCGTCGTCCGGGGGTACGAACTCGTCCTCTGCAGTTGCCACCTAAGATTTTGTATACATTCACATTTTCAATGACGTTCAATTCAAACTCAAAATTTAATTTAATTGACAAAAATTAAAAATTAACTTGTTCATTACAGGACTTACAGTATTCGCACTTTTTCCTTCAACTTTGGCCTCATCCTTAGGACTGGAATCGTCGAGGGAATCCGCACCAGAGTCACTTGACTTCTTGTCCTTCGCATCTTTCAACTTCCTCTCACCATCGGAACTTGCGCTGTCGGACAAGTCAGCTTCTTCGCCCTTAGACCCTCGACGGTCAAAGGACAAGCTGACGTCACTGTCGATTGACGAGATACTATCCCTCGTGTCCGACTTCTTCATGGGTGGCGGTGAAAAGGTCAACTGGCCCAACTGGTCCCTTAATTCCTGCTGCACTTCCTGTTCCTCCATGACCGTTTTCTTGTTTGCAAAATATCCGCGAACTTTAGCACATTCAAATCTACAAAACTCGAGTGCCACTGGTCACTGGACAATTCACCGATAACAATAACGATATACAAAAATAATGATTGAATACAATTGTCTCTTTATTAAATGAAATAAAAACCCACTGAGAGAAAACACACCGTGAAGAACTTGCGACTGTGCGCGACGTGTGCGATAGTTAGAGGAGTTGTGGCCTTCTCAAATGCTCGCGGACTTGTTTAAATACTTTCCCCGCGACGCGCATGCGTCGTGCTTTTACCCGAAGGCAAAGCTCGCGCGCGGCACCCCGGCTAAGGTCGCGACCTTGCGAAATGCCGGTCAAGAGTAAGAACAGCCTCGCGTGAGACGCCGATTTTCTGTTGCTGCTTTCCCCCGCGTGTAACCATACGCACATGCGTTCCATTTTGTTGTAACTAACTGCTGCGGATAAGCCGAACCTTCCCCAACGATTTTATTATCCCAGGATTGTACTCGATCTGTAACGATGTCCCAGAAAATTGCAACGATCAACATTCTTCTTATTCATCATTGTTATTTTTATTTAGATCTTTTCAATCGCTTGTTGCTTTTATTATTTTCAAGACCGTAATTAATGCGAGGAAAAATCTGCTAAACATCGGTAACAACAAAAATGTGCATTTTTACAGTCTAGCGAGTTCCGGTAAACGATTGGTACTTTACATAACAACTGTTTTTCCTTCGATCTTTTATATTTGACGACAAGCGATTTGTAATCGACATGGCAATCTGAAAAATACCGCGATGAGTCAAAGCAAATAAGTCTTACACCGGCCAGCTTTTTGTTTGTTCTTATTTTTTGTTATTAGTTAACTGATCTCGAGCCAATTTTATTCGAATCAACAAATTGTTTGCTAACCGATCCAAAGGAGGACTTCCTTTTTTTATTTCGGTACTTCTTACAAATCGGATTGTTCATTTTTATTTTACTTCGTCCAAATAAAATTGTCTGACGCGTGATTTTGTTGTTAATAATCTTTAAGTTTGTGAACTTTGATTTGAATAGAATGTTTTGTTAACCGGTAGGTGGGATTTTTGTGACGCCAAAAGTGATGGAAGGTTTGAAGAACTGATTGACGAATTGGAAACAGAGATAGAGATAAGACGCGAAACCGAATAGTTTGCGGAAGAAATTTGAACTTGAGTCGATAGGAAGGAAGAAAGAAAGGAAGGAAGGTCGCGATGGCCGTCGCGGCTTCGCGTGCCGCGGCTGGCTATGCATCTTGGAGAGATACGCGCGGTGCGATACATGCACACACGTATGGCCAGCTTTGTATCCGGACGCCGTAAGCATAACAAGATATGGGTCAAGTGCGGCTGGTACCAAGTAAGGCATCCGACAGGGAGGGGTGCGGAGGGCCGCGCACCGTCATGTTCAACCAAAAGCTGTAAATCTGCTCTTTTGATTTTTCCTTCTTATATCTTTTTTCATTATTTCTTGTTCTTTCCTGACCAGCCTCTCACAGCAATTTGCGGTTTTGCGACTAATTTTCAGACTTGCTGTACGTTATAATTCATTATATTTGATTGAACGAATCATTCATGTTGTCAATATCGAATTGCACTTGTAATTTTAAACGTGAACGAAATGCACTTTTAATTTCAAAAATTAAAAAAAAAAAAAAGAGAAAGAAAAAGATAAAATTGAATTACAAACAAGTTGTCGATATCAAATTGCACTCTTCGTTTTTTTCGACTTTGAAAAATTGAATTGCACAAAATTAAGAGTACCGATTTTGGATCAACTAAACGAAGATTCAAAAGTTGTTATTTTGATACGTACAAAAATGATGATTGTCGCACGATTAGGAAAATATTAAAACAGATCGGATAAATAACTTTTCGTTTATCTTACTGCAATTCTAAATTCATTTAATTCAAAACGAAGGAAACAAGTTTATTTTCGGTTTCAGTTTATTTCGAGCATCTGCTTGTGCTCGCATACGCAATTTTCTTCGAGTCTTTTTTATTTCTTTCTTTTTTTTTTTTTTTTAGAATAAAAATTTTCGGTTTCTCAACCGCGCGCGATGATCACTTGCAAATTGATTCCAGTTTTAATTCCAGGCCGCATAATCCTTAATAGAAATTACGTCGCATTGTATACTGCAGAGAGATGTAAATCACAGGGCATGCTTTCTCTTATAAATATGATGCGTCAAAATTTTAGCATATTATAACTCAGCTCGTGACGCGTAATGACGTGACGTTAAATGCTTGTCGACGGATACACACTTCAAACCTTCTACATTTGTATTTATTTGTATTTATTTTGTTCAATTGTATAATTTAATTTTTATTTTATCTGTTCACTTCCGCTTTCAATTTTGTTTCATTTGATTCTATAATTTTTTTATTTCATTTTTCCTATTTTTTTGTATTAACAAAAAATTATAAGATGCAATTTTGAACTGTGATTGCAAACCGTTTAATTACCAACATTGTAATTTTTATAGTACTTGTCTTGGCACATTTTATATCGTCACCTGTTCTTGATTTTACGACCATAAATTAATTCACCAGATAAAATCTCAATTGCTGGATCTGATTAAGATAAGCTCTGCATCCAGAATTATATCATACAGAATGCAGTTGCACAATTGCATTGTAAAGCAAACAGTACCAAAATTCGTCCTCATTTTTCTCCCCTCAACAAAAAAAGGTTGCACTTTTTCAGATTTGCAATTTCTCAATCTTACAGTCTTGCTTTAATTATATTACAAAAATTTATAATAAGTCAGTTTGAAAATAATTATTTTATAATGATCAATAATAATTTTGTATTCTGTTGATTTCAGGAGATGTAAAATTGTGAATTTGTGAAACCTCTGGGACCATGTTGACTTTTGCTGTATGAATAAGAAACAATGAAACCTTATTAGTCGTAAACTGTCACGGAGTGAAAAATTGATAACAAGGCGTGCATTCAAAGAGCACACTCGAGGACAATCGCTGTCCAGCTCGAAAACACGATTGATACGTTGAAATGCATTCTATCACCGACAATGACCTGACTACCATAAACCCCAAGGCAATCATCAGGCAATGACGATCCGGCCTACGTTTTACGATTTTTCGCGCTGATTAATTGTAGCGTCTTTGAGTGCCATTTATCAGTCAAACACCACGAATATTTTGTAAGTAAATGATGCATGAATAATATTTTGATTGTAAGAATTTCATCCTCCAAATTTTCTTCTTATAATTTTTACTTTTACTTTCACAGTTCTTCCAGTATTCTGATGAATAAATAATCTTAGGCCCATCCAAAGTTCAACTTTAATTTTTGAACATATGTCATTCCTTGTCAGTCCGTCACCTCGAAGGAAATCATTCTCTTTCACTATGACGAGTTTCTATGAAAAAAAAAAAAGAATATTTACACGTTCAATGTCTGGAAAGAGCAAAATGAAATTGAGTAGAACAACCCTTGGTAGGGGGAGACAAGTATATTGTTAGATCAACTTGACTTGTTAATCTATAATTAGATTGAAAAGATAACGTCAAAGATAACTTTATTGGAAAAATGTCATACTGAAAATTAGAGTTTTATTCGAAGTAATCAATCATATGGGAATAGTAAAACATTGAAATCATTTTTCATGAGTGCATGCGCAACTAAAACTTGGGAAAAAATATTACATCATTTATTTTTTTTTTTTTTATAAGTAACATACAGTTGTTAAGCATTTAATGTAATATTTTTAATTAAGTAAATTGAAGTGGCAATCAAAAATCAGTGACTTGTTTTCAATCATTTATTAAGAATTATCGATTTACGCTGTGAAAAAATGTATCATTTTTCCTCTTTTAAAGTAAATTAAAATTACGGGTACGATAAATATATCTCCCAAGGTATATATTACTCAAACATCTATTTACGACATAACTTGAATGAAAATAACAAATTAATTTTATGCATTTTCAATTTGAAAATTGTTTATTACAAAAATTACTTGTAAATTTACAACAGTAAATAGAAAATACAATCAGAGGATGATATTTCTGATACAAAAATGTCTAATCTGGTTATCTTTAGTTTGATTACTTGCGTTCAATTGTATTGCAACAATTGTTTTCATCCTTCAAAAGTTCAGTAACTTTTTGAGCCTTTCACTTTAATTTCAGTAGCTGATTCAGATCATGTCACCAAGTGTTTTGAGTGAATGATGTCTAATGCAATATACTTAAGAGCAGTCATTGTGTCTTCCTTTTTTTCTATCTTTTTATTTACGTATTGTATTATGTTTCACTTAAAAATGAAAATTTAAAACCATTCAATAACCAAATTTTATAATTAATATTAATAAAAAAAAAAGAATAATTATATGTATCTTTATATGCAACGTAGAATTAATTTTCACAACTTACAAACGATATGTCACATCTATTAAATATACATATATTTGTGATGGTTTTGAAAAATGCAAATGGTTTGTGATTTTGAAGTCACCGTCAGAGCGAATGGTAATGACAATTTTGATGTAATAAAAAATATGTCGGGAACGATTAGTTATTTACAATAAAAGTTGGATGGGAATTTTATGATTTAAGAAAATAGGCATTTAAAGGTGAACGCGATGCTGTTCGATTTATTGACACGAATCGAGTGACCTTCGGCAAGGTTTTTCTGAGTGTATAGGAGAGCATGCGAGTTTATAGGTGCTTATTAAACATGAAAAGTTCGAGAGAATTTCAGAGCGCGATTATGTTCAATTGGTTTGTCATGTACAGTGGCTTGCCTCAAAACGACTTTTTTTTTCCTCCAGCAATTTTTTCGAACAAAAATTAATTTCTTTTCAAAAATTATAACACCAATAATAGTACAATAGTAATAATCGTTTAGTTTATTTCCTCAGAAATTGAACATAGAAAAAAGGATTGAAGAAACATTATTCCAAAAGTTAATTTAAAAGAAATATTAAAAATTGTGTATTTGATTAAACAATGTGTGACAAAAACGATGATAACAAATGTATTAAGAACAAATAAAAGCAATTAAGAAAAAAAAAAAAAGATAATTAAAACCCAACTGTTAAAACAAATCGTATTTTTGAAGGACGAAAAGAAATGGTGTAATCGTCTTATTTACAACAGATTTGTAAATCGGATCGATTCATTCACAAGTCTCGAATGATCTCTTATCAGGGATACACAACTGGTTAGTCAGATCCGTAACAAGCCGAGCTCAATCGACAGATAATTTTGTACAATTTTTCACTTGGCAACATGTAGGAAGAATTCGATCGGTTCGATCTTTTCCAAGGCGATCGACGGATGCCCAGGGCAGTTCATTTCAAGGACCTCGCTCCGGAGACTTCCAGTCGCCTCTCTACCCTAGATACATATTTCTCCTCGCCGGTTTATCCCGTCAAAGAGAACAATTACGCGCAATTATTTTTATCAGTATCTTTGAATCATTTGTTATTTTGCGTCGGCTTCACGTTCCTAAGTTGAACAAACATTTTTTTCTCCTCAATAATGCATTCAGACTTAATCCTCTTTTTTGTCATCCGATTTTCTTCCGATCTTCCATCCTTGTTGACGCGATTACAAGATTCATTCAATCAGAATATCAAAAGATTAAACTGACTGTTTACGCCAAGCATTTTCATGAAATTTTCATCAACAACTTTAGATCCTGTTACGTTATTTAATTCCTGACGTCATACCGATAATCATTTCTTGAAATGAAATAACATTTATTATTTCTCCAGTCATAATAATTCCATAAACTGTTTATTTAACAGAAACCACACAATCAACCAAGATAGAAGAAATGATTTTTTTTTCTTTATTGTTCTTTTTTTTTTATTCTAATTTTCAATACTTGTTCAAGTACTGGATAAGGTAGTAGAAAAATTGGAATAAAAGAAAATAATTTTATAAGTTTGTAATTCAGTGAATTATACAATTGAAAAATTAAGATGAAAGCGTATTATATACATCTGATTTGTATGTGCACAAAATTGGTCTGGTCGAATCCCGATCGGTAACACGACAAATGCTCATTGGGAATTCCCTGTACGATTTCTACTTGGTTGCAATCGGTTTACATTTGAATGCAATGCATATGCATTGATAAACGAACAAAATAATTTACAACTGTTGAGTCGTACAATGTAAATACTTGAACCGACACCGGCGATAAAATCCAACTTTTATGGTAGAATGAAAAATCGATGTCACTTACCGAGGAAACACTTCCAATATAAATCAAGGCCCATATCATAAACTTATAATTTATATTAAAATAGTTATTATGCAATTTCGCTTAGCGCGCCGCAATCATTTGTTCAGCGTCCATTATTACATCGTTTAATAACCGAGTACACATCTGTAAACAGACGTAACTCTCAGGCTATAACATATTCCAAAAGTAATTCAATAACAAACAAGTACAAACGTTCCGTTTTTTATCTTGTTTTTTGAAACTCGATTTTTTTTATTCATAATAATTCTTTGATGTCTAATAATTGTTTGCTTCGAGATACTTCACAGAGCAATTATGATGTTTTTTTCTCCAAGCCAGTAACCTCGTGGAGAATACAAAGTAATTTCAGTCTGGGGCTATGATTTATCGTTTCTTAAAAAAGTTTATAAACACATAAAAAACTAAAGCTTGAGTATTTATTGATAATACTCTGAAGAAAAAGAATAAATACTACAGCTAGAGATTTTTGTAGTGGAAAAAACGTTATTTGCATCTTACTCTTTGCTAGAAGAAACTAAAAGTGACTGTAAAATCATTGGAACTTCCAAATTATTGTTTGTTAAAAAAAAAAAAACGTCGACAACAAATGGCAAAAAATATTTAAAAAAAGAATCATCAAAAATCGAGCTGACTGATTTTTTCAAGTGGAAGGTTTTGTTTTATTGGAAGTGAAAATAAAAGTGGTGGCGAGCACTTTCAGTTTTGATGGGCCAGTTAACATTGTACTGAGATAGTGTGAGCATATGAAATGAAATGTGAATAGCGGAGGGCGCATATTGCCCAGGGCGATCTTGTTTCTCCATCCTGTTCATCAAAGAGACAGGAGTCATGGCCTGAACTGGGTCATGGCAGCCCGCCAAACACTTGGCTCAATTTTATTTTCCATTTATCGCACATGGTATCGCCAGGTTTCTAGGATCAGTTTCCTTTCGTTGCTCTTGTAGATCTCAAACGGCTTTATTCCATTTCCATTCATTCATGCGATCGCAAATGAATGGATGAGCCAATTGGTTGCACGCTTTTTCTCACATTTTTTTTTTTCATCCATCTCGCAATCACACTTGTGTCAATGAAGAAAAAAAATACAAAATGAAAAATCACCAACGACAAATCACTTTTATGCGATACTTTTACGTCTTCCACTGAAATGATGTTTTATTTTTAATTCGGATTTTTTTTTTTCTTTCAGAATTGTCTTCTTTCAAGATCAGACCTTAGGAAAAGTCCCCGTTTAGTTATTACCTAATATTATGCAGGTTGCATCACAATTTTTCAAAGTATTTTTAACGTGAGTTGAATATTTCGGATGCAAATTTACGGATCAAGGTAAATTTTTCAACCGTCTGTGCCACCCGTGCTTTGTTTCTTCGCCCAGACTGCGGTCAAACTTTTGAAAACATTTTGTTCTCGCTTCTTATTTTTACTTGCAAATTATGAAAAAAAAAGAAGAAGAAGAGGGAAAGGTAAAATTTTATGACAAGTTCGGGCACTTTGGAAACTTTTAGTTTCTGAACCTTCGTCTTTAACTACACCTCAAAAAATGAACGAAAAATTGTGCTCATTGTTTAGTATTGTTATCGTTATGTTACAACAATTTCGTGTCTAATTAAAATATGTTTCGTTTATAAAAATAGAATAAGATTTGAGTTGGATTTGTGTTTAAAAATAGTGTTACGAAAATGAGTGAAATGATTGAGGTACAGATATGGGGAAAGATGGATTGATGAAGCGACTTTTATCAGCCGATCAGAAGTGTGATAAAACGCGAATGCGTCATATGTGAGCGTGATTTGAGAACCTCTGTGTCTGAGTCAGGCAGAGTAAGGCCCGGTGTAAGGCCCTGGGGTGGTGATTCGCCAAGATGACCGTGACCATATTAGCGGACAGAGGCCCCGAATACTCGCCAACTTGCTGCACCAGCCAATACCAACCGTGATTCTAAACTACTCATTCGTGGCAATAAAAGTAACAATAAATAGTAATAATAAGTTGTCAATTGAAAAAGAAATATACAAGGCTGAATAAAAATGTGTAATTTTATTGATTTCAAAAATGATCAGCAATTCAGTTCAAAAACATTGTTTCAACTGTTCACATAAATCATTTCATTCAACTTCAGTAGAAGTTGATCTTAAATAATTATTTAAACAAATGACGGTGAAAATAAATTTGTTCGACAATTTTGAAAGAATAGTTTCAGAAGAAGGGTTGTTCTGTTAAAAGTCAAGTTTGATTTTTAAGAAAGTTTCAATTTTATTGGAATGCATCACGTTTGAATAATTACATTCGACTAGAATAACAATACTTTTTGTTTGAATATTGGTGTTGAATCTGAAAAAAACCCTAATAATTTTTATCCACGCACTGGGTTTTTCTTAGTTCATTGACATATCTTGGTTAATGGGTTTACAGTCTTGATCAAATGTTTCTAATTTACCTTACAAAAATGATAGACTACGTTGTAACAACAAAACGAAGCATTGCACATACAAATTTCATCGAACAAAAATCAACTGAAGATCATAGTTGAAATAAGAGCACAACCTTTTTTTTTTTATTCAATTGTCGCCTTTCTTATTTTCATTGGGTTCATTAGAACAAAAAAAAGCAAAATCATTTTCAAGATGAATGAGATCCGCACTCTTCATTAAATATTCGCAAATATACTCGCACACTTTGCCAATGGACGGTTTTTTTCGAGTGAAAATCGATTTTGTACAATTTGCATCAATCGTTTTTACACTTTACTTTCGTTAACACAATGTGTCTCGCTGACAATTTCGAAACAGCAATCATGGATACGTCACAACTACTGAGTGCTCATGCACAACTTTTTCTTTCTTCTTATAGTTTTCAAACAACTGTCATTCATTCCCGTGTTAAAAACGCTCAGGAATTCTAAAATCTCAAATTTGGTTTCAAACGTTTAGGAAATGTGACACGGAAATTTAACTTTTGAATTATTATACAATCAATGTTTTTTTTTTTTTTTTTTTTTGTACAAATGTGCTTATTGACACCAGAAATAGTAAGAGCGCGAAATTTTACATCGAAATATGCTCTCACACTTAGGTGGAACATAACCTTAAAAAATAATTTTGAGTTTTTTGAGGTTATGTTCCTTTTTTTGGATATTGCAAAACCCCACTTTGTGTGGGTTCTAATGAGAGCTCTTGACGCCCTCTACAAGACGAAATGGTCAGTTTTTATAATAGCTTTATTGTTTTGTCGAAAATTATTCAAAATCACTGTACAAACCTTTTTACATGTTTTGAGCGTTTTTGAAACATTTTCTTCTGTTTCTTGTTTAATAAAGAAATTTCTGCGTCACGAAAATGAATAATTCCTAACCAATTTTTAATGTTGGGTGGTTTTTTGTTCACATTCTAGGCGATTTTAACACAGGATTATATTTCTCGAGTATAGAAAATTGTGCTGATTACAGAATTCCATGCCACAGAATGTGAGATTTGAAACTTGGTTGTTGTCATTTATACAGAGTAGTTTAGTTTTGATAAAGGCCTGATAATGAAAAGACAATTGAGTTAGTGAGAACAAAAAAAAAAGAGATCAGACAGGTGGTAGTAAAATAAAATTAGCTTTATTTTGTTAATGCTTTTAGATCTGAAGTAGTCTATCACCGGAGAAATTGCGATAGTTCGAAGGTACTTGTTAATTGTGATCAAGGCTGTTAGATAAATAGATACTTATAAGCGACGCCACAAAAATGACAATTCAATTGATTAACAACGATTTTTAGCCAAACATTTTGTGAAAATTGTTGTTTCCATAAAATCCATATTCTCGACGACGCTTTTTTAAAGTTGTTTTGTATATGTTACATTAGAATTGATTAATTCATAACAGTTTGTACGTAAAGACTCTTGGAAAATGAATCCTTAAAAAATGATCTCAACGATAAATATTTCAAGTGTAATAACATCATTAGAAGAAGTCATTGATTATCAAGACTGAGCAAGACTGGAGCGTATCGTCGGAGCTGATTAATTGATATCAAGGTGAGAATTGCCTTTTTTGGCATCGATCGACAGGATAGAAAAAACAAAGTATAACAATCTTCTACTTGGAATGAACCAAAAAGTCCTTAACGATTTTTAATAAAAAATTTTCATCGAGTCTTTATTTGTAAATCCGAGAGTTACTTGATTGGATTCTTAGGAAGACTAAAAAAGGTAAAAAAGGTGATTCCAAAAATTCTTGTACACTTTGCACTGCAATAATAGATTGGGAAGACAACGAAGAAGAAATTGTTTTCGAGTTTGACACACAGCAGGAGTGAAAGGGTTTTTGGTGGAGGTTGATATATGTAAAGGTTTTTTTATAAAAATTGGTCAATCTATATAGAAAGGTATAAAATTTCTACTTTTGACACCCTGTTTTTTACAGTTCGCTGAATTTGCATACTGGCTCACGCGACAATTCAATTCCCCCCCGGTCTTGCTCGAATCAATACACTAATTTATGGATAAGCCGATTTTTTTTCCAGCACTTTTTTTTCGAAAGTTCAATATATTTGAGCGCACGCGTGTCAAAAAGTTCAAACAAAACTCTTAGATATCTTGTTTGAACCTTTCAACACCCACCATAATGCAACAACGAGTCAAACTTGTGAACATAATTATAGCTATAATTTGCTGATATGTCATTTGTATTATAAATTTGTTTCATCTATTTCTATAATATACAGGCTTCGCATGATTAATAGGTTTTATTCGATAATCTATTTGTTTTTACTTTTATTAATTCTAAAATTCTTTTATGGAAATGCTGTTTAGTTGGAATTATAATTATAAATGCGATTTTTATTTTCTGACTTGGGATGCAGATTTTGACATTTGCAAATCAACTCAAATGTTGTATTACAAAGAAACGACAATATGAGTTTCAAAAAGAACTATGATTTTCAAATGCCAAAAAGATGGCTTTGGTTTACAATTTGTCATTCAGCAAATGAACATCGTGATTGAAAATACAATAAAAGTAAATTAAATAAAATTGCATAGAAAAATAAACTGATGATTACAAAAAAAATATTTATCATTTTCTAGTTAGTCTTTTAATCAAGATTAGTATTGTCTTTTGGATTGTACATGTTTCGTTCAAGAAAATCACTAATTCAATCACATAAAAATCAGTTCATCAATAATACTAATTCTACATACCAAAAACGTTACACTTTCACTATTTTCAAATAATTCTTTGTCTATTTTTAGATTTGTATTTTCAATAACGTTGCTGACAGTTATATATCGATGATTTTCAGTGAAAGAACTCGTGTCCGTTCGTCGCAATTCATTCGTTGATTCTATTATGCGAATAAACAATATGCCACGCGAATTGAAACACAATTACGCAATTGAATTGAAAATCAGAGATACGATTTATTTGTGCACTGTCAAACGCGATCCTTAATTATCTCTTTTCACAGAACAGTATTTATTTTCAACGTTTCAATTATATAAAAAAAAAAGGATACAAACCTGAAACACCACTTTTCGTTTTTTATAATTCTGGATAGACATCATTTTCATTGGTGTGACATGTAAAAGTATTTCAACGTGCCGAAGGATAAAAATTGAAAGATAAAAAAGCCTCGTACATGTAAAATGGCGAAGGTGAAGATCGATTCCATCCATCTCCTGGGAAGCAGTTAGTGGCATTTCCGTCGTCAGTCTATTGGTGTAAGTTGATTTGAAATAGCTACTAGATTTTCATTAACACTATTCATTAGACGTGATAACGATCTTTAAGAGGAGTAAAAAACATTAACAATGGGCAGAGATCCTTAAGTTATGTATATCGAAGCATGAAAACTGTAATGATGCTAGTCTAAAGCAGATATATCCGTTTTCTCGCAGGAACCCATTCGCTGGCGGAGATTTAAAAACTTGCGTCGTATCATATTTGGCTTGAAAAAATCGTATGGAACAGAACCCGCGACTGAAGGCCGCGGGACATTCTGTTACGAAGTTTTGTGCCGTTTTCTTTGTTCTCTTCGAGATGTGGGCCCTGCGCTTGTCGATGGACCAGCTTTGTCGACATCTGTCGTCGGTACAGATTTTAATTCTCTAAAAAAAAGTTATTGTTTTGTTATTCAATTATTTTCTTTATTACAATTTAACTTAAAACATTTCTTTCTTAGGTGACGGATAAATTTTCTTTTATAAATGTATAAACTTTCTTAAATGTTTCACCTGAAGTTTAGTAACTCCTCATCGTCTGGAACCCTCGAGATGAGATCAAGAAGCTCGTTGTTAGGTATAGAATGCGGTCGTAAAATTTTTCGCAAAAACTTATTAACCCCCCAACCTAGAATGAGGTACCTGACAGGAACCAAGTATAAAACTATCATCACAAGTGTCACTAGGATGATTGCGACGTAACTTAAATAAGGAACTGTAAAATTAAGCAGATTTTTCACTCTCTCGCACAGACTCGCCAGGTACCCGATGGAATTTTGTACAGTTTGCGTCACCTCTTGAATTGCATGGAGTCGTTCCTTCAAACTTTTCTTCTCCTCCTGAAAACCATTCACATCAGTTTTATCATTATTATTATTATACTCAAGATTATACATTTTAAGGGGACTCACAAGTGAAATGACTAGAATTTATTATTTTTAACTTTATTGTTTGCAATGACAATTAGAATATAAAATTTTTTATATTTCAAAATTATTATAAACAATTTCTAATCAATTTAGAACCAAAAAGAATGTAAAAAATGGATTAGATGTCATTTTTTAACTTGTGAGTTTAAATGTAATTTTAAGAAGAAAAGTTCATTCACTTTATCCTTGTCATCATCATCGTCATCATCTTCTCCAGGTGTTGCAAAACCGTCTTCCATCAAGGGATTATTTGAATCTTGAATGTGTGCTGTCACCTGATGAGGAAGAGGTGCTCCAGTTAAAACAGCAACCTGTTTGCAAAGTTAGCGGTGTAAAGCGTAAATAATATAGCTCTTTTGCTTGACCAAAAATCAACACACTGAATGTTGAAAAATTAAATATGAAAATTTTCTGTCGGATATAAATTCATTATAAAAATTATGAACGTTTCTAGGAATAGTTTTTTGTACTTTCTATGATTCATTGAAATTCCAATTTGTCAAGCAAAATTGCTGCAACTACAGCACTTAGCTATTACATATCCAACAGAGTAGAAAATAAATTTAACAATTTCCTGAGAATGATATTTATATCAATTTTACAATCATCATCAAATTTAAAAAAAAATGTCTAATTTTAATCTGAGATAAAATGATAAAAGTCTAAAAATTCTCTGAATGTCATTTGTCTTGATTGAAAATTATTTACACTTTCTTTTCGGGTGAATGCTAATTGGCTCGGCGTAATTGCAAAATTTGTATAAACTGACATTCAGAGATTGGTGACATTCGATCTTTTAATCATCTTTTGAATTTTTTTAATTATAAATGTGAACTGTGAATACGCTTTAATTAAATAATCTGTTTCATAATTTTGTGCTCTTACTCTGACAAAATGATGAATGCAGCGTTTAATCATGAGATGGTTAAGATACAAAGCTATCAGGTATGAGATACAAAGCTAAAATTTTATGGAAACATAAGCGTGCTAGCGTATGTATAGACGGAATCATTTTCATATTCAACAATTCAAGCTTTAGATTACAGTTTTAGTTGTAGGTTTTAGCTTTATGTTTTAGTCTTATTTTTCAGTTTTAATGCTTCATTTTAGTTTTAGTTTTTTAAATATCAATTAAAAACTTAATTACTGTAATTATAAGGAAATTATCCAACAATTGACAAACTTAAATTAATTGCTGACATAGGCTACTCTATAGGCTTTAATTTTTTCGGAAATAGTCATACCACATAATACTTTAGTAGAATAAGTAATACAGCTGCAGGTATCATGTATGGCTCGAAGTAATAAACCAATAAAACAAAGAGGATAAGCGCGATGACACTTCGCAGTTTATTCTCCCATTCCCAACAGCTCCTACAAAATGAAACGCTAAATTTAGTACAGCACGGCTTAAAGCATTAATAACACTTGAGTACATTCATTTTCAACGGACACTTACGAAACATATTTTCCAATATCAATAAATATAATTATAATCGCTTTCAGTCGTAACACATTTCTCAGGAACACCTGGCGCTTAAATTTCATCTCGGGCTCCATGTATTTCTTCTCCCTCGGATTGACAGTAATAATTGAGGCACGTATGATGTTCCAAACAACAGTCATCTCAAGCAAAATCTGCGGGTTATTGCCTTTGGCTCGACATCGTAATTTCTTGTCTTTCAAAGCGTACCACCTTTTCTCGCCGTTTCTTATTCTCAATAGAGGGATTGCTATTTTGCCTAAGAATTCTACTTTGTGATCTCTGTCTTCGTCGTAAACCGTTACTTCCAGCACCGAATTAATATCTTTCACATTACTGAAACGAAAGTATTTATTTAGTTTCTAAATTCAACTTCATTTATTTAAAATTGATGCTATTTTTAATTGTCATTACAAAGTAAATATCTTTTGCCAATTAGGAGCAAGAGTTTTGTATTCAGTTTGTGTTTGCAGTCTTGCATTGACTAATTCGAGAACACAAAAAGGATCGCTTTTTCCTCCCAGATCAGCGGCTGCTAATCCTTGTGCTTTGTAGACCTAAAAAATTATTTTCCAATATTTAAATAACGATTTTTAAATTACTGTTATAATTCATTAAATTCTTCCAAATTGTGTATACCTTGACCGTAAGATGTCCAACATCCCTGACCCTCTGCAGCGAATTGACCAAAGAATACTTTTGCAAAAGTCTAGACCGATCATGAGGATTATCTTCGTGTACCGTCAGGTCACTGATGGTCTCACTGGCAGTCGTCCCACTGATCGTCAGCAATAAAAAAATACTACCCGCGCCATCCTCGAGGTCTCGCCACAGCCGATGTGTCGTTTCGCGTTCCAGTACAGCTAGATCAATGACAATCCTTCCCATAAGATCGTCTTGGTGCGATTTGTCACGATCCCAAACGGTCACCTCTAGTTCCTGACCTAAATAAGGATCTTCGTACAGGTGCAGATCGAATTGCTCCAGCCATACCGGATTCAGCGTTTTGTTCGCGACTTTTGATTTGTACTTCTCGGTGCCTAATCTGAAATTTAGAAAATAATACAATATAAGAAGATGAAATTAATTGTAATTCAACTTATTTCAGTCATTTTTCGCACCTGAATTTCACATAAGGATCTGATAATCCTTCTATATCCATCGGCAGAAGGTTTTTAGCTTCTACCAAGACTATAGTGACCACAGAGCTCCATATTTGGGACTTTAATTTACGATTAATTTCAGCCAACCTGTTTGTTTTGAGGAAATACTGGAACAAAGACGACCGTCATGATTCTGGCATCATTTTTTTTCTTCTCACCTTCATAATTTGTACTTGTCGAAATTGTGTACAAACCTGTTCTTTTTCTTGCTGGTTCCTGGGCCATAAAGTACAAGTTAAAAAAAGTTCACCGAGATGTTGCGTAGGTCGCGCTGGGTCTTTTAATTCTAAAGTTATGTCTTGGGCATGACCAAGGTCCAATTGTGTCAAGTCCAATGTGGCTGCGCCCATGAAATCATCTTGAAGACCCCAATCGTAATCAAAGACCTAAGACAACAAATGACATCAGTCATCCTACGTTAAAATTACAATATATAATTTTTTTCTTTTTAAAATTTTTTTTAATCTGCATCTTTAGTTCAGAACACAAATGTTGTACTTTGATATTCAGTGGTTGAAAAGGATCCTCAATAGGCAGTGTAACGCTCTCATCCCACACTGGATTCAAATCCCTCAGTACGGTACGAGACTTATGCAAAAGACGTCCGCAGCTTTTTATTTTAACGTAAGGATCGCTCGCACCTGAAATAACGAGATCATGATTATTTTGCTCTTTCGATTCACATCTGATTGAACAAATTTGAATCTACAAACCGCAGCGGTCCATCGCGACAAGGTTAGTGCCTTTCCTGATATGTAGGCGTAATTGAAAGAACGCGTGCTGCCTCAACGTCAGTTCCCGCTTATGCGTAATCTCGTCCTGCACAAGTGGAGGTTCTTGTGGCTCACTACTCGACGCTTCTGGACAAACACTTGGCTCCTTTTGATGCTGACTTGTTGACCCTGCTTTCGAACCATCGTCGCTAAATTTCGACAACACGTTTTCTTGCAAGTGACTGAATTTGCTGCGAGCACCTTTTGACAGCGGCGACTCTGAAACATTTTGACGTATTTATTGTCAGCTAAAGTAAGCTTTTAATATTTATTGAAACAACTTTTTAACATCAGCAATGAAAAGAGCGGCAAATTTTACATAGACTTGTGCCCTCACATTTGATTTTTTAGATTAAACTTCATCTAAAGAAAATTTGAGATTTTTAAGGTTATGTCACGATTTAAAATTTGTTTGTTTTTTTTTAATTTTTAAAATCCTGCCTTGATGGTACTCTAACAAGAGCTGCTGTCTCCCTCTATATGATGGCATGATCAGTTTATCTGGTTAGTTGAAAAGTTCATACTTTTTCTTAAATTACTAGTGCAGCACCCTCTTTTAGCCGTTAATCCCTCTATTGAACATAAAAAAGGAAATTCAAACAAAATGATAAATAAACAAGGCAAAAGTCATCTATTCAATGGCTCACAAAAGTTTTATTTGGAACGGATATATATTAGAAGTCAAGATCAAATAGGGGTAATTTGCAGGGTGTCCCATAAGACCACATAAGATCGCGTAACCTCCCCCCCCCCGCCCTCAATCACATAACCTTTGTCTACAGCCATAAAAATGTCCGATGGAAGTGTCAAGAATAGCAGCAAAACTTGTTTAATGTAGGTAAAAGATTATTTTTTCAATTTACCAGATCTTTCAATGTGAAATCTTTTAGCTGGACTCTGAGTTGCAGAAGAGCTTCTGCTATGTTCGGACGAATAATCAGCGGCATAATCAGAATCACGTCCAGACCTGTCATGGGAAAAACTGTCTCGCAATTTTTTGCGCTCCTTGCTTCTGCTTCTAACCCAACGGCTTTTGAGATTTGCGAAAAAGGTGTGAGTCTTTTGTGCGACCGAGACGTGTCGATGCTGTCTGTGCACGACGTGACCCTCATCTTCGTCAACACGTCCGTGGAGACTTGAAGTTCCCGGATGCTCCTCAAACTGTTTCTCACTAAATTCTATCGCACTTTTCGACAACTGTCTACTGCTACTTAATTTTAATCTGGATCCCTCTCCCGGATTCGCAGAAACTACGAGAAATTTTGATGTAATTAGATTTTTATTTGACTTCATTCATGCTCGAAAGCCCTTACAAATTCTTAAATTTCAAGATTGGTTATAAATATTCAGCGAATTAAATTTTAACCTAAAAAAATTAATTGTGTGTTTTTGAGGTTATGCGGTTTTTATATTTTTTTTTTTTAATATTTCAGAATATTGTCTTGTGGGTATTCTAATAAGAGTTTTTGACGCCCTTTACACTATCAGAATCTCAGTTTGTTATTTTTCTTTTAATTTTTTGAATGTCACCAAAGAATCGTTTTCCAATATTTTGGATTTTTTTAAACCCTTATGACTTCTAACTAATTTAGAAAAATTTACATTTCTGAGCGGTTTTAACATGTACATTAAATTTGTAATGAAAGAGATATTAAATTTGTCATACATTTCCTAAAGCTTACATTTAGAATCATCTTCTGGTGTTAGTAATTCCACACTTTTACTCATCGTCCTCGGAGTGTTAAAAAAATGGAGATTCAATTAAGTTCCACCTCTCTTGAAATGATACTAGCATCTTGGAAATTCGCACGTTCACCAATATTTTCACACATATCGTGTCGTCGAGACTCATTGTTTATAATTTTTTGTTTACGTTGTTTTTCACTGTTTTATAAATTGTATGGGATTAAGCTAAGCCATTGTTGAAATTTAAAACGACCTGAAAAAGAAAACATTAATTAGTATCTTCTGCTTATGGTGATAATAAAAATTCTGATTTGTTTACAAAAAAAAAACAGTTCGTAAATCATGTGAAACTTATTCTGCGCAAACTGTATTTTGTGATATTCGGACTATGGACACATTAGCAAATTTCGCCGTTTGGCGCCAGAAGGTGGCGCCACCAAATGCATGGACGGGATGCATGTTTTCTTCTAAACTGAAAACACGATGTTTCTCAAACTATGTAATAATAATTATAAATAATGAATAATTATTCGTTGTTTTTCTCTGTCAAAATATCTAACGCGAACAAAAAATTGTAATTTGACATTTATTTTGTTTATAGTAGTAGGCGTACTGTTTTGATTTTCAAAACAATGGTTGACATTATTGTTTTGAATTTATATAAAAGCTAAAAAGATGATTCATTCTTCGTGAAAAAATATGTTTCCAACAATAACGGTTTTACAAAATTCGGCGCAATCAAATCGCGGCGCATTAATCCAAGATGGCGGCACCGGCAAATTGAAGATTTCCGCCAACCGAAACTAGGATATTATACCGGCCAAAAATAAAGTTAAAACGCGCAAACTGAACTGTTTTTGTTTGTTTTTATTGTTCAAAATGTGAAATAAATATAAAAGAGAAATTACAGTGGTGACAAACATTAAATAGTGTAAATTGAAGTGCAATAACATTGTTGATAGACGACAATTTTTGCAGGACGCCCTTGATGGTCAGCTGAAGGTGACCTTAGCAAGCATCGTTGGAAAACAGATCGCAACGTGGGATCATCGAAAAAAAGGTTCGTACAAATTTTGCCGATCTGCATCGTTTGGATCGCCGAACCGAGTGAGTTTTACAAAAACGCACAATTTTTAATCAGTTCCGTCACAATTTCGTATCAGCTTGGAACAACAGAACCAACCAACTGAAAATGTTAGGTAATGTTTGTTGTTGTGACCTCCGACCTTGACTTTTTTTTGAAAACAAACCAGCCTGAACAATCTTATTTTATATAGCCTTAATTTGTTTGTTTTATAAAAATTGAGACGTTGAATTTACCTTTTCAAAATATTCCTGGCAACGGTTGCACGAAGGTCAAAGATTTGGTGCCAGTGTTTATCACTATCGGTGCCCAAAATCTTGTTCATGACAATCGATTTCCCTCGGTTCAACTTTTCCCACTGATTTTCATCGACTTCAGCTGACAGTTTTGAGATCGACCATTGGAGAAGCATTTTACGTTTCCTCGAGATACTCTGCAACAAAACACGATAATAATAATAACAAAAACGATAACAACTTTACATGGAGAGATAAAATTGAATTTTTCGTTCAGAATGTTCGAGGTTGAAAAATATAAGATGTTAGGGCAAGTTCAATTTAATTAGCGTTTCCTTTAAGTTCAATATAGTATGACAAAATGCTCTTGAAAGTTTTTCAACTAGTCACGAATATTCTCGCGGACGAGAGTGTGAGTTCTCAATCAGCGGAAGTATTTGCTAAAGTTTTCCACTTTGTATATTTTTAATTTATAGGGCAATTTTGTTCTGACGTGATTTGATGTTTACAATAATTATTAGATAAATTAAATTAATTTTAATTTATTTTCTGATAGAGATTAAAATCATTTAATTAATTTATGATAATTTGATTTAATTTATATTAGTAAACAAACTAGTTATGTATAAATTAAGTATCGACATAAAACCAAAATGTTATGCCAATTAAAGGCTAATTTGAAATCGAAGCTTTGAGCGTAGGTGCCAAACAACAAGACTCGTGTGTCGTGATATGCACTGATTAAGGTTTAATTAACTCCATTGCATCATTGATTTTAATATCCAGGAAAAAAGTGATATCATTTTTGCAATCATAATTTAAAACAAAGCGCATATTCGAGTAAAATTAATGAATTATTTCACATCTAGCCTCTATGATGATTTGAAAATTAATTAATGCGGACAACAAATTTACTTAAGGATGAAATAATAATGGTAATAAGAAATTTGGTAAAAGAATAGAATTTTTGAATAATTATTAGGAAGTTTATTTTGTACTGAAATTTTTTAATTATAAAAATATGGTGACATTTCATTTATTATAAATGTCAAGTCTGCGTATACAAAATTGATCGCATAGGGTAATTTTATGTCCCAAGATATGAGTTTTTCATATGAATAATTGCATGTTTTCGTTTTCTTCATAATAAAAGTCACGAACTGTAATATGGTATACGCATGAACGTTACAAAAAAGTATTAAACTGGCGTGTTAAAATACGACATTTTATTATTTGTCTTCTTAATTTTGCACATACTTTTTTGAAATGAAAGATTACAAGGATTGAATTTTAAGAATTAAATTAAATTAATTTCAATATGTTCAAAATTTCAAACGTCAAAGATAATAAGCAACACTATAATCAGTTTTATAATCAAAGGTAATTTGAAATCAAGTTTTCGTTTGCAACTAAAATGTTGTTTCGGGATATCTGTGTTTGTAATTTTGGCATGAGATATTTTACTCTCAGCGTATGGGACACGCGAAACTTGATTATTTGGGAAAGATTAAGCAAATAAATTCGCGAGTGAGTGATAACATTTAATTGCCAAGCAGATTTAGCGGTGCGTTCAAAGTCGAGACGAAAAAATGCAGACGAAATGTATTCATTAACGTCGATAAATTTAATTACACGTCAGAAAGACATTTCAGATTCATCATCCACCTACTTGTATTTTTTTTAAATTTCTTATTTGTAATCTAAAATCGTTTGCTATGTGTGTTAAAAAACAAAAAGTTGAATAACATTAAAAATCAATTTCGGTGCAATACTTTTGCCTTCGATTTTGTCTCCATTGTCTGTACAAACAATTGTTTAATGATATTTTAATGTTATTGGATGTTCAGAAAATGTGTCTCTCAGTGGGAAGCGTGTTTTACCAGGAAACTGAATTTGCGAGGAGGAAAATCGAGTAACGACAACATTAACCCATAAAGCAACTTAGGTGTATTTTATAAAATCGTTTCGGTAGAAGTGATATGAGGCAATTGTTTTTATTAAACAAAATGTACTGAAGGAATTTTTCAAAAGCTTAAGAATTTTATTTTACGAAGTCAATTGTTGCATGAATCCTTTGATCTTGCCTCGTCTTTGTAAACAAAAAAAAAATTAAAAAGAAAATGCAATTATTGAAATAAAAATTACAGAATAATTTGATAATGAAATAATACTGAAAAGTTATTTTCTTTAAACAATTTTAAAGTTATCAAAGGAAAATGAAAAGCGTTAAAAAACCAATTTTGCGCGCGGTTTTATGTTCGACAAGTTTTTATTTATTTTCATATTCTAACTTTCAATTAGGTCTTTATGGGCTGATGTAACATATATACGTACTCAAGAAACATACATTTCCAACAGAGAAAAGCATTCATGAAACTTTGCAGATAATAAAAATAAAAAAACTTAATTAAGAAATGTTAATTAAAAAAATCTCTTCGTCAATTTGCAAGATTAATTTTGAAGGTCAGTCAATTTACAACAAGTAAAAAACAAAATTTAAATATTCCACAGAGACTGAACGAAAGCTTAAATGGCTATGGAAAATTAAAATAATAAACTGACAAATGTTAAGAATTAACTAACCTCACGTTCTTTGTGACAATTACAAAATGTTGTTATACTTTGTAACTTATCCGCGTGATCATCGTGAAAATACGATAGCTTCTGAAACGTCACTCTTGATGTTTGCTCGGCGCACATGTGTCGTAGTTGCGCATGCGCGCCATGCGATAAGTATAAAATAGTACCATTGGTATCGCCTCTGAACACCGACTCGCGACAATAATGCAAACACAGTGTTAACAAAAAGTCTATTTTTATCTTTGTTAAAATATCCGATTTTTTTTTCTACTTTTCTAACGTGAGACTTCAAGTTTTTTTTTCCTTTTTGAAAAATAATCGCATGAAAATTATGCACAAATGATGTGAACATATTCAAACATGGAAATTTACATTTTGGAAATAAAATTTGAAACAAAAAATAAATTACATTGAAATGTATTTGGTAAATTATTATGATAATTTGTTAACAACGTTTCTATAGGCATGATTACAGTATTCCACTGTCTGTCCAAGAGATTCTGATCTGTTTCAGATAGGGCTTCTTCACAACTACTATAGCCTTTAATAGAGTCTTAATAGAAATCACTTAAAGACGTACAAGTAACGTAAAAAAAAAGAATGGAACAATTTTTTTTTTTTCTTCAATTTTGTTTTTATTTATTTTTTATCTCATTTGTTTCTTTCCTCTATCAATTATTTCAATTTTTTCTATTTTCATCTTTTGCTGTATATTTGTTTCCTTTGTATTTTTTTCGTATTCCTTTTTTCATCCATTCGACTTTGTTCATAAGATGTGAGAATAGATAATGCGAACAAAAATCTTTTTGACGATGAATTGAAACTCTCTGAATATACTTTTCTCTCATTTTTCGCGGATTTAAGTTGTTAAATCCCTTTTTAGTCGACATGATTCGCGTCAAGGAACCAACATTCATCATTATTACTATCTCTAGTAATCAAATCACTTGTCGTAAGAAAAGGCAATAAAAACCGCTGTGCCAAATTTTACCTCAGATCGATATCAAACTGGGATAATATCTGGCAAGATCGAAAAATATAAAATGACTTGGATTTATTAATGAGTCGCTGAGTTACTGAACCTTATCCGAATTTAATTCTGCATGGTTTGAAATTAGCCGATATGAAAAATTTACTGCAGTTTTGTATTATTCCTTTTATAGTTGTCACAGCAGTCAGCTCAATAATACAAAACACTGATATTCTTCATTATAATTTATTGGTATATTAATAAACTAATAATTTTATGTTAAAACACATATGGTTTTTAATATTTATTATTTCTCTATTTTTTTCTTTGTTTTGATTTGAAGTTGATTGGTTGTGGTTTTTTATTTGTTTTTTGTCTAAAAACAAAATGTTTGACCTAAAATGTTTCGTTCCTTTTGCTCTTTTGTTTTGGCTGAAATTTGATTTTGTGTCTTGTTTTGAGAAAACCTTTGACACTTGAAAATAATGCATTTTTCGACCTTTCAACATCATCTTCAGGCTACATAAAATGAATATTTGTTCAAGTTCATAAATTTGAATAAGGGGAAAAATGTTGGCACATCATTTTAATTTAAGTTTAGCAATTATTATGAGTCGCATAATACATAAGTGGTATAACTACTTCAAGCCTCGTTTATGATCTTTGCAAATTGCTGATTACGTAACGATTATTAACATCAATCAAAATACAATTTCTAGGGTTCTTTCATTCAGTTTATGTATTTTACTAAAAAAAAAAAAGTTTTCATTTGTCTGTATGTCAATTGTAATTTATTTTCTATCATAACGCGTTCAATGTAAACAATGCACGTTGACTAATTGTTAACAATGACATGTCACGAACGAGCAAACAAGAACAATTAAACATATGTGTCCCTTGAGAAAATCTATATTTTATCACAAATCAATAAGTTTACAATGTGGGAAACCAATCAAATTTGCTGTTGGGGTTAGAAATGCAATGCTGTCTTATCCACCCGAAGGTATAGTTTTATTTTTGAAAAAAAAAAAGGAAACCTAACATTGAATTTGACATCTGTCAAAACACAAGCTCGGCCCGGAATTACAAGAACCTGCTAGGTCGCCCGTTAAAAAACAAACAAATACTCGCACGAGGCAAGTAGTGCACCTCAAGAAATATTGATCCCTTGCAATCGCACCAGGACTCTCGGGAAATTTGCAATGTTTATCTTATAATTCGCTCGCGGAAACTGAATTCTCTTAGTTGAAATCGACGATTGAGGAAATACTTGATAGGTCAGTGTAGATTTGACCTTACAGGGGCAAAGGGACTTAAAAAGCATGATCAATAAGTAAACAACATAAATCAGCCCGTTTCTCCTTTCATCTTTTTGCTTTTGATGTTTGCATTAGTTTACTACTCAACGAAATAAACATTTTCATTCAACATTGAAATAAAGTATTGCTGCAAAGATGTTAAACAATAAACACGATCCAAAATATTTATAAACATTGAGAAATAGAACGTCAAGAAAATATTTTACTTTTAAGTAATTCGAAAAAAATAACAAAAACAAAACAAAAGCTCGAATTGTTTGCCACTAAGCGAATAAAAAAGTTTGTTTATACTTGCCTTCGTACGTCAAACGTAAGGGAACCTGAAAGCCGAGACTAATCGTTGAGATACACTTTTTTAACGTCACAGGAAGGAGGAAACGGAGTTCTCACATGGCTGGTTAGGCACGGTTGATGGTTTTGATGCGACCATTTGGGTGAGACGAGGGTGAAACGTCGCGACGCCAGCTGAGCCCGTAGCTGTTACGTTCTGCACACCACTGGGAGATTAGAGTTGCGTGCCTCCATATCAGCGAGAGGTACGGAAACACCGAGTTCGCGAGAGGGCAGACGCCGACCGAACAAGACAACCGCACGAGATGAAACGAGCGGGACTGAGACGGGGATACTGGTGTGATTGTGTATATAGGCCTTACTCAACTACACACATTCATCTGATTCGAACAATTTATTGAACTAAACCATAAAGATTGAAGGCGTTTTAAATTGTGAAATAAACATTGAAAACTAAAATTTCCTTAGGGGGATTTAAAGTGGTCACCTAAAGCATCAGCGCCGATGTAAACATTCGGATATTCGCAGGTCCTCGGTTTGAAAGTCAATTTTTCCAAAAACCTGACTGCATTAGGGTTTTCTTCAGCGGGGATCAATAGTACAAATATTAAAGATTAGTATTAAACATACAATACCTATTCTAGGATTATTGAATATTTTAATATGCAATTCTTAGCAGCGAGATACAAATCTGGTTCAAATTGATGTATTCTCAAAAATAAGTTGAGGTCAAAGGGTCATACAATAAGTACTTTTATTAAACAAAATATATCTGGTGATTATTTGGAAGTTCAAAAACCGCTTGATAGATTCTATTTTATACAATCAGTTGTTGTACGACCCCTGACCTTGACTCATTACCGTGAACATATCAGCCTAAATCAGTTCTATATATCATCTGAAAACTAAACGATTGAAAATAAAAATGTATAAATTAAAATTGTTAAATAAAAAATTGAGGGTAAGAAATGTTGGATTGAAAAAAATACACCATTCTTATCGGATGTTTATCGCTTAACGTGTCAGTTGCTTTGATCACTTATTGGACTGCTGCTAAATATATGATGACATATTAGATCCTGGATATCGTAAAAGATACAAGTCGATCAAAATAAACAAGTGTCAAGGACTTTGATTCAGCTTGATTAGAAAAGCTCAAACAAAACAGACACTTTAATGTTCGAATTTTTATTGGGTAGGAAAGATAGGGGATGATGCATCGGTCCACAAAGGGAAAAAGTAATGAAAAAAAGAGCGAGATTGAGATCGTATTTTATCATGGTAGAAAGCTGTGTTTGAAATTTGTGAAATAAATCGAGAAGATTTTAGATCGTTACAAAGGGAAATTCTAAAAATGTTTTGAGTTTTTTATTAGATCATTTTCAAAGTTAATTGTAGCGCTCGTAAAATATGCTATCTCGGTCAAGTAGTTTGACGGTGTAAATAACGGAGTTTACTGCTTGTTTTGGTCTGATTAATTTCAAGAATTTTAATTTGAATGAAATTATGAACATTTTCAAATTATTTTAATTTAAGAAAATTCCATATTACTATGGAATAAAAATAGTAAAAAATATTATTGTGATTATCAAAGTAATATAAATAAATCAAAATATTTGATGGTTAAATAAATTTGATTCCTTCCATGTTTTTTTGTCAATCGTTATTCTTTATTAACAATTTTATAACACATTTGTTTCTATTACATTTTTTATTTATTTGATACTTTACTTCTACTTATAGACTTTTTCTTCGATTTTGATTTCTTATCCTTCACCTTACGTTTGCCCTTTCGAAAAATCCTCGCAAACTTGTTCATTTTACCTTTGGACTTACGGCGTTTGCCTTTGTTAGACGTGCCGCTAATGTTGGCAATTATGACAGCGGTGTCCGCGGACAAACTCGCTTTAGACTGCGTGGTAATTAGCGCCACACGAGTAAACGAGTCGTAGGTAATGTCAGCGCACAGAGAACTGTCGCAAAACTCGTCCCCGCAATCAGGACATATTTTCACACTCGTCTCACATATTCCGGCACGATTTTTTTTCAACCTTATTAGACTGACAAATGTCCTGCGTTCCCGCAAAGCAGTTTTTCTTTCTAGTTTTCCTATTTCTACCTGCAAATTTGTAACACAGAAGAAGAACAAAAATGAAACATTGTTAAATTAAAATTTGACATCTGTTTGAAAATAAAATTTGTTATACCAGTCTAGAAAACATTTCTTCATCTTGGTGTAGTTTAGGTCTCAAAGAAGTTAGCATCCGCCAATCAATACTAATCTGCTGAAATTCATGCAAATTAAGCGACCTCATGTCTGGTGATATCGGGTTCCCGTAGTTCCACTGACGTTCACGTAGTTTAACTTCGCGTCTCGTAACTTTCCATGAAAAATCTTTGTCACGAATTTTCACGTCCTCTTTTTTCACCTGGAATTAAACAATTTGTAAAATCACCTTCTCAGGTTTGATTTTCATCTCCAAGCAAGATTCCATTAAAACTCGGAATTCCTCCGGTGAATTACACGTCGCCTTACTGAGGTCTGGAATCAAATTTCCGTCCCTTTTATCATCCCTTAACAAATCGTCCAGTTGAAACGTCATTTCTAATTTTTAAATTTCAAAATTTCCCTCAAACTTGTTAAGGTAAATTCGTTCACAGTTAAAACTCGCTGAGATTATTTGAGTCTGCCTAACCACTGTTTGATCGATGCAAAGTGGTAGAAATTTAAGTCATCACTTTCAGTTTTCCTGTCTTCAACTTTTTATTCTGCTGAACAGGCAGTACTTTTTCAATATTATCTTCTAACAAACTTAGTAATTAACATTTTAAAATTATTGTTGAATTAGGAAAATGAAGAAATTAATATATAAATTTATTAACATTTGTATTTATTTGACTTATAAATTTTCTACAAACTAATGTGCATGTGGCATAACTGGATGATTTGGGTCAAACAGTTTTGGATCGTCTACAAATTCTGGATTTTTTGTTACATATCCCATCAGACCTGCAAACAGTAATTATAAAATGATAAATTGATTGCAAATTTTGCCTCAAATTATTAATATAATTTTATTATTCTATACTGACCAGCTTGTTGAGCTTTTAACATTTCACTTTCGAGTTTTCTCTGTTTCACTCTGCATAAGCCTGTGATATTCCTTGGGTACACCATCCCCGTGTGACGACTTTGAAACTGCGACAACAGTCGAACATTTTTGTAATCTGGCTCGATTTTGTATTTGCAAAGTAAACATTCTTTTCTTTTGACTTTGTACGGATTTTCAATCTCTATAATCTGAAAAGAAAACAATCAGAATCTTCAACTTGTTTAAAAAGCCGAGAGGCGAATATAAATACTTAACCTCAAAATAAAAAAAAAAACATTTGATAAACTAAAAAAATAAACAAAATGGTAAAATATTGAAACTTAAAATTTTAACTAAAATTGCAATACAAAGATGTGTTTTTTTTCCTTAAATATTTACCTCGTCAGATTTTTCTTTTTCCTTCGCAACACTCGAGAAACATTTGACATCGTTGACAATCCTCGGTTTCACCTTTGTCAGACTGCAAACCACTCTGGAAATCATCGTTGACATTTTCACCTGCCTTGAAAACAAAAATCTCACATCTATTTTTCACGCAAAAACATTTCTCAAGGGGTTATCACAACAATCCGCCATTTTTCATATTAAAAATATCGTCTGTTCCTAAATGATCTTCTATCTCGCTCTAATCCTTCACATGCTCCAACCTGTCATCTAAACGTATCCTCAACCGGCCACCATTCGAGGTTACGTTCAGCCAAACGTCATACAAAAAAGTGTTACAACAATAAATAAACTCAACTTGAATGAAAAAAAAAAAAAAAAAAAAAAAAAAAAAAAAAAAAAATAACACAAAAAAAAAAAAAAAAAAAAAAAAAAAAAAAAAAAAAAAAAAAAAAAAAAAAACAGTGTGCGTTAACTCTGGCGGGCAATCGACTTGACGAATTTGCTTATGAATACCGGATGAGATTGTCCCCCGCAGAGTGAGGTTTCATAGCAGAACTAGCAGAAGTGATATGGAAGTAGCCCACCTGCAATAAGGCGAGCGATAAGGTTGGTTTACTTTTCGACAAATTGTCACAAATTGCGCCATTGATATCAAATTATTCGTACTCATATATTTTGTCGACGTTGTTTCTTTTTTTCGGTCTCAAACCATTTGATATCATAGCTCTGTTGATATGAATCTGATATGCACTCTTGATGTCGATATTACCAGGTTTTGCACTGCTGCCTTCCACCGAATCAAAATAAACATCAACAGACATGAACATAAAAACATAAACATAGACAAAACTTTACCTCAACATTGACACAAAACCTATCAATTGTGTAGTTGTTTTTTTTTTGATTTGATTTGTCTTTTCTGACACAGTGGCGGTGTTTTGGAAACTTCGTAGACGACGCGATGAGCAGTGATGACATCTTACACCTTCAACACTAAAACGTTCAAGCCCGTGCCACCCGAGAAGGGCAGCTTCCCGCTGGATCACGACGGCGCGTGCAAAAAGTTTATGCTCAATTACATGCGGTGCATGTACGATAACAACAATGTCATGAGCGAGTGCAGGCAGGCCACCAAGGATTACCTCCAGTGTCGCATGGACAACGAACTCATGGCGCCGGAAAAGTGGTCCAAGCTTGGTTTCCCGGACGTCAACGAGCAGACCTAAGTGACATCTTCACACTCGAACCAACTCAGCGTCTCAGCTTGATATCCTCTCTCTTTCTCTCTTGCACTTTGTTTTTCTTGTGCCTAAGACTATTGAATATCTCCATGCAAACGAACAGACGAACAGAGAGATTATTCTTAGGATAAAACAAAAACAATTTGAAGGACGCTCATCGAGTTGTACATATCAAGATTTTACGAATCCCAGCTTCTTTATCTGTCTCACCTTGTAATGACTTTGTAATAGAAAAGCAACAACAAAGAAAATAAATTGTAATAGAAACAACAATAAATATAAGAGTCTATAGAAAACAAAAGTAACACATCAAATAAATAAATAAACGAGCATATAAACGCAAGAGGTAATCAATGGAAAGGCAAAAGATTTTAATAACTAAAACGAAAGATAAAGTCGGGATGTCGGGGAGTCGGAAAAAGGTGCTGGTCGGCTGTACCGGCAGTGTCGCGACGATCAAGCTTCCCCAGATCGTGCAGAAGTTGTGGGACTACAATTACGACGTGAGGGTGGTCGTGACAGAGAGGGCCAAGCACTTTCTGAAGGAAGCCGAACTGCCCTCGGGCACCCAGGTGCTGTCGGACACAGTCGAGTGGGCCGCCTGGCAGGACCGCGGCGACCCGGTGCTTCACATCGACCTGGCCAAGTGGGCGGACCTCTTCCTAATCGCGCCCCTCGACGCCAACACCCTCGGCAAAATTGCCAGCGGCATCTGCGATAACATCCTCACGTGCGTCGCCCGCGCCTGGGACCCTAACAAACCATTGCTCTTCTGTCCTGCCATGAACACTAAGATGTGGGATCATCCTGTTACCGCACCACAGGTAAAGTTACATTTTTCCATTTCGTGGGAGAAGTGGAATAACTTTTGCAAGTATCATCCTTTTCCTTTTAGAGATGATCTAACGTTTTTTTTTTTTATTAATTTGCAAATTTGAAGAGAAGGATAATTAGAATTGTTCATCATTTCATGTGATTCTGACATCGCTAAAACCATCTTAAGTTTCATTATGAGTTGAAATTCAAACTTGCTCTTTTCAGTCTTGTAAAAGACCTCTCACCTAATTTACGAATTGATTTATTGATCTAAATCGAGAGGCTTCTATTGTTAAAACGTAAGTTCCCTCAAACAGATGAGTAACTTTTTATAAGTAACTTTTCTTTGCTTCGCAAATATTTCGCAAACCTTTTTTGTGTTTGTTTCCTCAATGTTCTAAGTTTGGATGTTAAGTGACAGCTGGAATAAGATGTTAGCATTGTTGAAATGAAAGTTTCTTTTTTTTTTATGAGACAGGTAGCCTTGCTCAAATCCTGGGGATACAAAGAAGTGAGTTGCATATCGAAAACTCTGATGTGCGGCGACACAGGCATCGGGGCGATGGCGGAAGTAGACACCATTGTCCAGGCGACGATGCGCTATTTGAACCCTTGGGATCCCTATTCGCCACCGGATAGACGTCATATTTAACACTAGAATAAAATAAGTAGCGCTGTTTCGTTCGCGAAAGGATGATATTACGAAAGAATAAAAAACAAACAAACAAATAAACGATATAACAAAGATGTTAAGTTTCTAGATGTCAAAGTATATTAGACGACGAGGCTTTGAGTGTACTTGTTCCGTTTCTGGCTCGACGAGCCGAAATATCATGCAAAGTAGAGGAAAAACAACAAAAAATAGTTTTATAAAAAAAAGTAAGAAAAAAACCAATAACATCAACAAGATACAATTTATATATAAAGTTAAACAAACCGAGACAATTGTAACGATATCATACGTCACGGTAAAACTATAAATATTGTGAATAACTACTTGCGAGGACGAGCTATTTCTCTGATCTCGATTTTACGACGTAATGTTCAATTATTGACTAACCGGTTTTGTTACTTTTAATACAATCAATTTCGTCTTTAAATATTCAACTTGACTTGTTGTACTCCGTCAAAAGAAGCTTGCGACGCATTGTTTTTTCTATAAGACCAAGCCACGTCGAACAAAAGAAAATATAAACCGAAATTGTACTGATTCAAATCCAGATATAGTTCGAATGCTTGAATTTGCCAGATTTTGTATTCTCATCTCACACAGGTCTTTAAGACTCTACCAAAAGGAGACCGGTCATTTTTTGAATGTTTATATAGTTTTTGTAAAATCTTTTTGATAAAGAGAACGCGATGCTAGTTTAGTTTACAACTTTACTTGACGGGAAAAAGATTAGAAAAAAAAAAAAGTTTTGTCTTTTTCCTAACTACGGCGGTACTTACGTCTTATAAATTATTAAGCCATCGGGAAAGTTATGATACGAAGAAAACGGCGGCTTACATAATTTACAAACATTTTCTGCAATATTTTCACGTATGAAATATTTATCGAGTTAAAAAACGAAGATAATATTCACGAGATATTGTTAATTGAATTAAACTACGCGAAACACATTTAAGTATGTTAAAACTAAATGATTCAATATATTCTTTTCCCTTTCGACAATGCGGTGATATGAAAATTTTTCGTCTGAGTTGCGCGAATTCCAAGTATAGTAAATAATCGATTCGAGCGTGGTATTTGCAAATATCTTCGCAATGATATTTGCGATATGACGAATTAGATAGATCGTATATATAAGGTATAAAAGTAATGTACAAGACCAAGTAAACACAAAAGAAAAAAAATCATTGAAATTCAAAGTGAACTACAAGCTAAGTAGATCGAACTCTATGTAATGTCCGAAACGAAAACGAAACAAAAAATGGTAGCAAATTATGTATGATTTATGTGTTACAAAAAATGGTATACATTGAATTGGAAATAAATTGTTTATTTTCTGAATATATCGAGTCTTATTGTAGACGACACAGTTCAAAGACGACTCAGCTTAGCGACGACAAAAATATAATTTATCCTTAAACATCGAGAAAGCCGAATTTCAATCGGTTGTCGAACAAATCAAGTCCCTATTGAGTCCCTCGATAATCATTTTGGACATGAAACAGGCGAAGAAATACAAAGAATCGGACCGTTCTTTTTTTTTTTTTGAGTTCCTCATTTTTGTTTTATACGAAGAATCACGTGTGATTAACATGCTTCGAAGTCGCCACAGATATTACCTGCCCATAAAGTCAATGATCCAAAGAAAAATATATATTATAACAACAAAAATTACAGAAACAACACGCACGATAACACCCGGCAGTCATAATTAATGAAATCATGAATTAGGAGCATTATCGAAACTCAATTACAGCAATATTGTGTCATACAAAATTATGCCATCTTCTTTATACAGCATCTGTCCCTCATAGGATATTCGAAACAGACGCGAAACCGTTAATAATTTCACATCTAGAGTGATTATATACATGCGATAAGACCCGTTGCATATCAGTTGGCATTCGTTGCGCCACGACATTGTACTCAACCTTGATCACAACTTAGCAACAGACTTTACACAAGTCTTTTGCGCGATTCTTCGCTCGCCGTTACCATTCCGTTTCAATAGTCATAGTACCCTAATTATCTTTACGAGTCTTCTTTTTATTCTTCCTTTGTGGTTTTGCTTCAGTCCAGACATCTGAAAACATTTATCTCAATTAATTATCTCAATCGATTGTTCTTAGCTCAATTCAATTTCATGAAAGAGAGGTGCGACCTAAATCGCTAAAATCAATTTCAATTACAAGGTTGACTGTCCTATCTTAAATATCAATGAAATCTTTTCCCAAATAAATTTTCTTCTACGCTATTTTTGAGTTGCACCCCTAAAATATGTATATCAAATTTGAGTTCACTGTTTTCGTACCACCCAATTCATCAAATGCTGCACTTTTCTTTTCCTCGATCTGCTCAGCAATTGGGGCTTCCTTCACAGGAGCCTCAATCTTCTCAACTGGTTTTGGGGCGGTTTTCACAGGCTCGGCAACCGGAGCCACTTCGGACGGAGCGGTCGCACTATCGCCACCTTTTTTGCTCTTCTTCTTGTTGCTCTTCTCCTCCTTCACTGAAGTCTGCAAAATTAGAAAAAAGTTAGTTTATTTCTTTTAATATTTAATATGCCATTGATTGATTTAATTTTTAAATTCATCTTGATATTTGATTTAGTTGAAATGAGTTCAAAACAAGACTCAGACGTTTTTCACTTGACAGATTTTGATCCGTCTCACTCACTTTTGATTGGAGTTTTTCGAGCACGTCATTAGGAATGCGATTCAAACAAACAACCAATTCATTCTTCTCCTTCAGCTCTTTGTTCTGCGAATCTTTGGCCGACTTGTCTTTGATCTCGCTTTTGACAGGGTCGGTTTTCTCGCCACCAGTAGCTTTTTCCTTGTTTGTCACAGTCGAGTTTTCCTTCAGAGCATTTTCCTTTGATTCCTTCGCGTTTTCGTTGATCAACTCAGCTTTCTTGTTGGATTTCTTCGATTTTTGAACGGTTGCCTCGTCCTCCTTCTTTTTGTTCTTCTTGTCTTTTCTCGAATAGGCTTGTTCCCAGTCGCCTATAGACAAATATAATTTATTTACGTCATAAAATAATTTAATAATTTTAAACTGATTTTCTAAAAACAGACAAAAAAATACATACCATCATCGAAATCAACTGGTTTCTCAATCAGGTTCTTTATATTCTTCTTGTTTTTAACCTGTTCAACTTTGTTCTCTTTGTTTATCTTGTTGTCCTGATTTTTGCTCTTCTTGTTGTCTTCCTGCTTCTTTTCATTCCTCTCAACATCTTCCTTTGATTTTTTCAAACCTTCCGTTTTTACCGGCGATGTTTTCTTAACAGGACTAGCCTTTTCATTTCCAGTATTTCCATTCACACTTTTCTGTGAAGAAAAAAGAGAAACAACCTGAATTTATAACTTCCAAAAAAAAAAATAAAAATCAAATTAAAAATAAACTAAAAATAAAACTAAATGAACAGAAACATAAAAATAAAAATTACTGAATACAAAGTAAAAGAAAATATGACTGATTGCAAAAAACTTTGCCCCTTGCGACTTAATCCAAATTATTAATAAGGTCATAGAATCATTGAAACAATATTGAGTAAGAATTCAAAGAACACCGATTGAATGAGATAATCAAATGAGACGTAATGAAGGAGAGATTAACTTTTGAACTGATAACAAAATGGAAAAGTTTGGCTCAGCGTGACGTGCAACGTTGGCAAAAAAGCAGTCACCATATGGTGTGACTGTTGATGATGCGTCAAGTGCGAAAGTTAAACGTCATCAGTGACAGGTTGAAACTAACCTTATCTCGCGTTTTCGTGCGCTTCTTCGCGGCCTGCTTACGGTCCGCGGCGAAGAGCTGCGAGAAACGCGGCTGTTCCGCTTTTTTAAATCCGAAGACAAACACTAAGAGCGCGCAAACCAACACTACGCCAACTGGCACCGCGTACTGCAAGTTACCGAACACCAGACTCAAGTCCATCATCTCGGCCGGATAATTATTCGTTGATGAGAATATGAAAAAAAATAAAAAAAAAAAAAACAACGTCACTATGCGATGATGGGTTTAATACACACTATCGCTGATTTCTCGCATCTAGGCGACGTGGATACCATACGACGGCCATCAGCGATGTAAATAGTAAACACCAGGTGGACAGACGACAGCGACGCCAACTTGTAACCGCCGAACGCGCCAACCGCGCAAATTTCGGGCTTACCAACATACGAAAACACTTTGACTTGCGCAACACTGCCAACAAAAAAATTTGAACATTTAATCAAAACTAATTGTCTGTTCAAAGTTAAAATAATTCAATTAAAATTGACAAATTAAAATTATATCTTGATATTATATTTTTACAAAAGATACAATATCAAATGAATAATTAGGAGTTTCAAGATACATGTTATCTGAATTGTTTATAAAAAAAAGCGGTTTTATTATCCTTGCTTAAAATTGGAGCGTACATATAAGTCTTAACTAAAAAAAAAAAAATTTATCGATTACTGCGTCTGTTGTTGCTTCGCATCTGTTTCTCGATCTCGAACTGTCTCAGATCGGCACGTTGAAGGAAATCTTGTCTCTCGAGGTAGCCGTCCTTGCCCTTGTTGTGGCTGCTGATCTCCTCCTGTAGGTCCTGCTGTTTCTTGAAATTCTCCCAATCGAGTTTCGATTTTTCCAGTGTGCTGATTTTTGGCTTTTTGCCAAGCTGTCCAAGGACCGAGGAGAGTCCCCCACTCAGACCCCTACCTCTTGCGGAACTCGTATTTTCCGAGGTCAAAGGACTCCTTTTTGTGCACTCCGCTTTCGGCAGCATTGCCACGGGCACTTCCTTCTCCACTGTCACCTCCTCGCCGGCAAACTCGTATACTTCTTTTATTTTCACAGTCTCCTCCGGCTTCACGGTCACTTTTTCGTTTGAATTTTGCGGCAACTTTGTTTCTGACGTTTCTTTTGGTTTTGGAACAGTGTCTGAAAAAATTATGATGAAGGAAAATTAATTGTTAGTTTGAAGCACTTTATAAACAAATATACATTTGATAGATTCATTTAAAACCTGTATCTTTCATAAAATCAGCCCAAAGCATATCAGCTCGACGTTTTTCATCCTCCTCGCTAAGTTGTTTCTTTTCAACAGTCTCATCTTCCAAGTCGGATTCCTCCTTTTCTACTCGTTTCTTCCTCTTTGATCCTTTACCAGATTTACTTTTACGCCTTTTTTTACTCTTTCCAGATTTGTTTTCATCATTGTCTTCATTAGGGTCATTTTCTGATACCGCAGCGTCTGAATCCTCCTCGGATAATACTTCTTCAGCACCTTCTGGAACGTAATCGACGTCACTCTCGTCCGAATCAGAGGGAAACTCATTTTGATCCGGCATATTTTTTCTTATCTACTCCTTTATAATCCCTAAAAGAAAATATAATTATTATGCAAATTATAAATCAATTCTTTTTTCATTTCAAACGTTTTAATTCTTTGATAAGAATTTAATTTTCATTTATTTGTTATAAAATAAAAGTTTACTTATTAAAAACAATGTTTCTTTTATTAAACTAAAAATTAAATCGAATTTTTAAATTGTTATATAACAATTGAATAATATTTTCATTAAGAAATAAATATAAACACAATTTTGGACGCGTATTTCATGTCTGAAATTTATCATTTAATTCTTGATGGAACTCGGCTCAACGTCATGCCCTCGAAATAATCAACGTCAAATATTACAGAAACACCAATAAATTTCTAACCTATGATCACAAGCGAAAAAAAACTATCAGCAAGCTCAGACAACGATCAGCCGCGCTCGTCAGGCAAAAACAACGATTGTTTGTTATGTTTTCCCCAAATTGGTATGTTTAATAACAAAAAAATTGTTGACATTGTTCGAGGCCGAAACGTACCATTGAAATATTATTCTCACGAGAGTGAACGGGAAGGATTCGTCGACAGGGTTCAATACTCATCGTTACCGTTATCTAAACATTGTTTTGCAACTTACCGATGAAGCGAATCCCGTTGTACAAAAAACAATTTGCGAATTTTATCAGAATTGCAAAAAAGACCTCTTCCCGGTCACGCCAGAACGCCTTGTCTTATTCTTTCCTCTCTCTCTCTATCTAAAATAGTGTGAGGATGAGAGGTTGGGTGGCGTTCCGAAATTCCAGTTCACCTTGGGACACTCGTTGTCTTCCCGAACACCGCGTACTTTTGAGATCCACCTTGTTTTCATTTTCCCAAAATATTGTTTTTAAATATATTTTTTTTTAAATTTACTTTTATTCACATTTTCATCATCTGATATTTTTAACTTTGTTCTAGTAGTGTCATTCGGTTGTTTAAAAAATTTTAATTTTTAATGAAAATTGATTCAAATTGTTATAAAAATAGAAAAGATTTTTGTTGAATATTTTTGGCGAGGTAATTAATCAAACTGTTTTTATTTACATTTACATGTACCTTGTGAAAGTTTAATAGTTATTGATAAACATAAAAAAAAAGTTTGGTTTTATTATATTGAGCTTTATTCGAAATATTGAACATTCAATTTCACTCTCAAACTCATGTACTCTAGGGTGTCATAGCCACTTAATTAAATTCTGAGTCTCGTTCTCGCGATTACTGCTTATAGTACCGCATTCATGCAACCTGCCAATAAATTTTTTTTACAAAACAGTCATGGGCTCAAATATGTAAAAGATATCTACCATTATTGTTCACTAAATATCTACAAGTAATAATCGCAAGAACAAGACTCTGAATATAATTAATAGATCAAATGAATTTACTTTAATATCTTTTTTTTTAATTTTACATTAATTTAATTTAAATGTTTACTACAAAGTTCCACAAATATTTTTACCTTCGATTTTTATCAAATTTGTATATTGTTTTATCCTATAAATAATAAAAAAAAATCGCTAGCCATCGCTTCATGTAAAGCTGAAAAAAACAAGCCTAAAAAATATTTGTGAAAAATTTGTAAGCAATTTAAATTACAATAGAATCAATTAATATATAACTACGAAATTGCATTATTGTTAACAAAATTTTTGTTGAATAACAGTTTCGTAAAAAGCTCTAAGCGAAAAAAGGTTATAGATTACAATACATCGGAAAAATATTTAAAAAAAAGAGTACAATTCCAGAGGTTGCCAGCAGGATAAACAAAATGTTCGGACACAAACGAAGAGAAATCTTTTATCATTCTTATCAGTCAAAGTTAAACGGAAAATATTGAGACGAATATTAAAATTTTCTATTTGAAGAATGTTTTTTACTATCTCTGTAATTTCGAAAACTTCATAATTCGAATTTAAATATAAAACCTCAAACAATCTACTTTTTCTTTTGACCTTGACTAACCAAAAAACAGCTACCCTGATAACCACAGTTTATGTAAATGATTTACATGAAATTTGCACAAATATTTACATAAATTGTTTACATCAAAAAATTTGTTATCAAAATTAATAAACGAATCAAAAAAACAATTTTTGGTTTTTCAAAACTTAGAAAATTCAAAAAATTGTGTTGCTTGTATAAAATTTATGTAAATAATGCAGGACAATGAAGAGTTAGATTTGCATACATTTTTTGTATTGCATTTATGTAAAGTTGACACAACATTTACATCAATCTGGCTTTCCGGGTAAATGTCCTTTTCATTCATTTATTATTAGTCTTCTTTTCTTTCAGAACATATTTAGTGGTCCCTTGTTTTCGCTTTTCTCTTTCTCATTACGTCTTTTCCTTTCCCAATTCCTACACCTCTCTGTGTCACTTGAAATATTGCTATACAATTGTAAACAACTTGATCTTCTTCCCTTTAATGGTTATGAAAACATGTGAGCCCTAAAGGACTCTATCATCAAACTTCATCCACATCACTCAAACCTTAAAACCAGCCTTCAGCGTTTACATGAAAAACATGAAAACGACACCTGTTAATGGTTATTTGAGGTTGTGAACCAGCCTGAAACACTAACAAGAGAGAAGAAGAAGAAGAGAGAGCGATCGCGGCTTTTAATTCACCGCTTCATTCAGTGCGCCTGAGTCAGCCGGGCCGAGCATTGTGCGTGGAAATATGCGTATGTGTCCGATTAGCGTCGTTTCGGCAACGTGCGACCACGGCATCCGATCAATCCGCGTCCAACGCCTTTGCGTCGCAGTCATGTCTTACTGCGAGCTCAAGTGATCGTGTTTTCGTTCCCCCAAGAGGAATACCTATTACGATATTTCATCTTCACCGCAAACAAAATAAAACAACGTTTATAAAATGGTAAGCATTTGTACAAACAACCTATTTTGTTTATCATCAAAACAAGATTATATCTATGTTTATCTAATTGTAATCGTTTTTTTTTAATTTCGATTGAAACAGTCAAGTTTCAAAGTCTTTTATTGATAGGTCTTTTTATGGTGACTTTGATTGCAAATTTTTATAACCTCAATAGTGAATTAAAAATGTTTGTTTTGAATTTTAAATGTGTATTTTGCAGTTTGAAATTTCAACGGAATGTTTCTTTTTATTTTGATTTGTTTATTTGTTAGACTAATTTATTTATGTATACAAAATGATTGGAAGTCTCATTGTGTTATTCCATTGTTTGATTTACGGTACAGGTAAGGATGACAGGTGCTTGACATTCCCCCATTCAGTCCGAGCATTTATCTCAGTTTATGCGAGTGACTCATTCACTGCCAAATAAAAATTCTTATCGCTCAACAAAATATAAATCTCTTGACATGCGTTGCTCAAAATCATAACATACAATGATTCGTCTTGGATCTATATCAAACAGCTGATTACAATTGAATCAGCCTATTGTTTTGTTTTGTTTTGTTTTTTTTTTTAATTTAGTTTATTCTTCTAAATTCACAATTGGACTTTGATGCTTCAATTGGAGTAAAAGTTGTGATTCCGATTTTCCATTAAATGATTACTTTTACTTCTCAAGGAAACCTTAAAAAAATCCAGCAATCGACGTAACCTTGACTGATTTGCAACTCCATGACTTAATAATTACCTGCAACGTTTTTATATTTACTTTCACGTATGAAATCCGGTACAGAAATAAAAAAAAGATGAGGCTGGGATTAATACCGAGTCCCTGCGTCATGGCACTGTACTTTTCAACGTCATGCGAATGAAAAATTAATCATTGTTACATTTCATGACTAATTGAGTTTGCGTGCTGTTTAATAAATTGCAATCATTTTCTTTCGGCTAATTGTTTGTTTACGGATGATGATATGATAATCCTTTGAAACAATTTTGAACTGTTCGCTGAAACAATTACAGAACAATGTCAATCAAATTATTATATAAATTAAATTAAAAAATTGTTGCATCTGAAAAGATGCTTGCATTTGAACAAAATCATATAAGTAAAAACATACATCCAAAAGTTTTTTTTTTATATAAATAGTAATGTCGAGCGCGCTTCGCGCGCTCTCCCCCATCAGATTTTGAAATTTTACAAAATGAATTTAAATACCTCGGCGCGTGCTGCGCGCGCGCCTTCGTTT
>JAQQRF010000606.1:0-36780 GCA_030523145.1 Trissolcus brochymenae
ATTACAGAGTGATCAGGGATGTGTTTACTACAAGAAGACCGCGAAGTTATGATAAAAGCCCATACAAAAAAAATCACTTTTTTCCTAATCGAGATTTTCGAAACGGCCCAAACTCAAAAAGTATGAGGATTCCAGCTTCGTGCCCATGATGACTTTTGATCAGTTTGACATTCTCTACAACATACTGAAATTTCAGACGATTTGACTGAAAGCCATTTCAAGTTCTTTCAAGAGGAAAAATCTGTGTGCATTGGTGAAGGAGACGATCTCAGTAGTAGGATCTATTTCTGTAGATCGACTTATCAACATATCTGTGTCACTTATTTGTTCTAGTCTTGAATTTTAACTTTTTCTGATTTTAAGTTACTGAAAGATGAAAATGTTGTAAAAAAGGACAAGTGAATTATCCCAGATAAAGTTTCAACTCATTACAAAAGAGCACCATGAAAATCATACAATAAAATAGGAGTTTCTTGAATAGGAGTAAGTTTCTTAAGGAACTATGATCTGAAGCAACACACTACGCAGCTTACACCTTACACAAGAATGCAACCACCAGTATTAAAGGAACAGTGATCTATGGCTTGGAAAGAAACCCGACGTCGTATACTCATCCTGTATAAAATATATAACTTTTGGCTGGGATGTATTTACTCTATTTTGATAAATATTTATAAAATATATTATTTTTGTAAAGGCCGTGCTCCAGTCATAATGAGAATCTCACCAAACGACCTTTTAATTTTACCCATCAAATTTCAACTCATTCTACACAAGTGTTGGTTCTTTTGAAAATTTTGTTTGAATTACTTGTTCCTGCTGCTAGCATGTGAGCAACTAACATCGGCTGCAATGCAGTGCCGTCACTCAAATTCGCAGATCAATCAATTCGATTGTTTTGCAAGAGCGGCAATTTTTTTCTATTCTTTACCAAGCACAAACTAAGGTACAATCAGTTTTGATTAACATGTCTTTACTTAACATTTCAAAATTAGAAGAATTTAAATACAAAAGACAATTATTTATTCCATATTTATCTTTTGTTTATTCGCAGAGTGTTACTTAAAGGGAAGACACAGTAAAACATATAACATTACTTTTCTGTTTAGCAAATCAAATATTTTCTTTCATCTCCGCTTAAATTGTTATACCTTTCATGAAATTTTCAGACATTTTTGGAAATTTGAAGTTTTATTGATTCTTTATCTTATTTTTTCGTGATATTTTGATGCATATAAACTCAACTTAACTGAAATTAACAATTTTTAGAAAAATTTTAAAGTGAGACCAGCGGTTCAGTTAAAATAGCATTATGTAAATAATTGTTAATGACATTCATTAATATAAATTTTCTTGCTCTATTCTTATGGCTATATGATGAATCAAAAAAATTTAAGTTTTTCTTTCTCCATAAACACAACGCTTAAAAATTCATAGTTTTTAGTTTTTTGCAGGTCTTGCATACATACGCTACACATAATAACACATACAGTCAATTCTGAATCTAAAATAATAAAAATTTTACCGTATCATCATTTAAGAATCTTTCGACATATTGCCTTGCAAGTCTAAACTGATGGACTTCTGTTGTTGATGACAGATTAACAGTTACATAACTACAATTTTGAAAATTTTTCATGTAATACATGAAAATCCATGTCAATTTGTGATTAATTTGAAGCATTGATCTAACATTGAACAAATAATTTTAATTTCAATATAATAATATTTCATGTTCGATGTATGAGAATTCAAAATATCTACCTATATAAAAAAATGTTTCGCCGCTGTTCCCGTCACCTCATCAGAAATGTTTGTATGCAGTATTTGTGTAACAAAAATATAGCATATATGTAGTATATATGCCGCAAATTTATTGATTCTATAGTTAACTTTTGCTGTATGTATAAAAATGAATTGTATATGCTGTAAATTTGCGGCATACAAAAATCTGCGATACACGTGTGCCTATTTGTTTTTTGACTAAAAAATGCTCTTTTTGAGGATTTTATTGAGCAAAAAAGAAGATTTCTTTATAAATATAAATTCTTTTCATGTATTTTCTACCTATACTAACGGAAAGTCTCTAGCTTTATTAGAAATCGAAGAAAAAATAAAATAGAAAAGGGATGAAGAAAGCTTTGAAAAATAGAAACGAGAAAATAGAACAAAAATGCATGGTAAAGTAAGGTTAAAAAAAAGAAAAAGAAGATAATGTCAAAGACGAAGATAAAAATAGAAACAAATGAGAGTTTAATGGTGACAAAAAGAAAAGGATGGAAGGAACGAGAAAGAGGTTATAAACAAGGAAAAAAGGTTAATCAAATAAGGTTAAAAAAAGAAAAAAAACTGAAATACAAAATACAAAAAATGATAATAGACTTAAATGAATGGAATTAGATAAAAAGAACTAAGGAAGAGGATGAAAATAAGATTGGAATAAGAAGATAAAAAAAGGAAAGAGAAAGAAAAAGGATACATCGAAAAAAGGAAAAATATACAGAAAAGATTAAAGAAAAAAATACGATTCCAAAGGGGGAAAAAAAGATAAAAAAAGAATAAGGGATTTAAAAAAGAAAGGAAGTAAAGAAGAAAATAGCAAATATAAAAAGAAATAAGCAATAAAATAAAGGATACAAAAAAAAGGAAAAGAGGAGTGAAGGAAGAAGATACACGCAACAAAAGGAAAAGGGATACGGAACAAGAAAGGAAAATAGGAAAAAAGAAAAAGGATAGAAGTTAAAAAAAGGAAATCGAATACGAAAATGAAAAACAGCAAAAAATAAAAAGGATGCAAGAAAAATGGATAGAAAAAAGAATGGAAAGAAGGAAAAAAAGAATATAAAAAAATAGAGAAAATAGACGATTAGAAGGAAAAAATATAAAAAAGGATAGAAGAAAAGTAAAAGAGAAAAAAAGAGGATAAAAGGAAAAACGGAACAAAGAATCAAAAAAGAAGGAAACAAACCAGAAGAAATGGGGATAAAAAGGAGAAAACTAGAAAAAGAAAAAAATATGAAAGAAAAGAGAAAAAAGTGGTCGATTAAATAGTTTTTACGTAATTAATATTTTTATTTTATATTTTTATTCTTATATTTTTTTATTGTGTTTTAGACGGAGGTTGACGTCAAGTGGTCTTTTTTAATGCTAGTGATATTATGAATCATACACACTATATTATGGGTTACTTTGCATTGTTACTAAACTTTTCAATCAACGACAGATTAAAATTATACAAATAATTATTGTCTAGTATTATTTAATGGTAACTTGACTTGACAGTACACAATATTTTTCCTTTCAAATGAGGAGTGTTTCGCACTTTTAACTTTAAATGGAAATTTCAGTTCAATTGTTTAATCCAGATAAAAATTTTTATTACTGATCAGTATAGCAAGAGATTTTGTTAGAGAAACATAAAACCTTCCAAGTAGTAAAACATTTAACGCTATGTATTAAAAAATTTGTTCGTTTCAGCATTACTGGCTATTATAGCAGCAAGTTTATTCGCTTCTCAGAACGACGATAAGGCTAGAGGTTTTGTAATAGTGAAAACGGATGGGTTTTACATGCAGGTAAGAGGAAAAATTTTTTAATTCTTATTACTATTAGTAAAGAGTGCGTGTTATAGTTTTGTTTTTTATTTCTTAAAGTTCAAACGTTCTTGAATATGTCATAAAAACATTCTCTTTATTATTAATAATCTGTCAAAAGACATATATTTAATACATGAACTTGACCAAAAGTAATCCGTGGCCAGTTTAAAACTGTCATCAACTTTTAAAAAATAGGACTAGATTGTCTAAGGCTTGCTACTCTTGTCTGTACACATTCTCTTCCTTTCAAACTGATCTGTCAAAAAATAAACGATGACGTGTCAATTGGCTGCGGATCCAACTTCATGGTATCTCCAACGTTTTTAATATGGATGGATTTTGAAGCGCACTTCCATATGAAACTAGGAAGTCTTATGTTAATAAATTTATCTCACTGCACACTGAGGCATCGATCTCGAGTAGAAGCTTATGATACTATATCCAATAACCGCACAAATCAAAGGAAAATTGGCTCTCGGTCAAATTGTCTGGAATTTTAGTATGTTGTAGAGGAAGTTGAGCTGATCAAAAATTACCATGGGCACGACGCTTGAATTCTCATACTTTTCGAGTTTCGACCGTTTTTAAAATCTCTATTTGGAATGAAGTGACTTTTTTGTTTGGATGATTTTTTAGCGAAAGTCCCATTGCCTCTTAAGCACGTCTCGCCAGAGTGTTTGATTATCGTGACTCCTCTTGCCTCTCACGTCGGAGTGCTTGTTTATCGTGAGTCCCCGTGCCTATCACGTCGGGCTGCTTGATCATTCTGAGTGCCCTTGCCCCATCCGTTGCGGTTATTTTTATAGTTTTTATAGTTAGTTTTATAGTTCGCTACTTCCTTATTTACAACATCTCGAATATTGAGATCTCTTTGAGGTGGTCAATGAGCAGTATCTTGAACATTTTCTATTAAGGCAGTCGAAGGATAATAAACATTTTCGACATATCTGGCATAACCCAAGTACTATAAGACAGTGGCTACGTGTGCACATTCTTCCGAGTGTCCGAGCACCATTATTTGCACATATAATAGTATCCATTAATCAACTCTTCTTACTTTGTATTATTACGGTACCAAGAATAAACCCTAATTCGCTGAAATGATGGGTCTATAATGTTGTGATCAAGTTGATACTCTTCATTGTCGTCATGTTAAAGTTTATCTTGAATGTGAGATGAGCTTAAACGAACTTGATACGTCCCAAAAGTTAGATTTCTTAAATAATCTAAAACAAACTGAAGAAACAGAGGCACATAGTCTGCATTTAAGCGTGTCCATTGTCCATTTCTTTTGCAGAGATTGTCTACTTCGTTTCATGCTTGAAGAACGTTGGGTTCATGGCTTCTTTCTAAAATTCTTCGAGCAAGTGGTTCGTTGGCATCTTCCATAAGAACAACGGAAAAATATTTGTTCATCATTGCTCCAACTGTCAAATAAAAATCCTTTAGATTATCTACATTAGGCATAATAATTACATTATCAAAGAACTTGAAAATGCTTTTCAAACTCTCGTCACGAGTTTCTGTAACTAGGCAAGATTTGTTTGCTTCCTTGGTGTTGATGCGCTTTTCCTTGTAAAAGCCACAGAATTTTGACGTTAATCCCGACATCTCTGAACCATTGTGCCATATCATTATTATCGGTTTCGAATTCGTTAATAAGCATTTGAGCATAATCATTTCTTGAATCAGAAAAATACGATCCATGTATTACAAGTATATATCTAGTATATATAATATATACTACCAGATGTATATACAAGATATATATACAAGTATATATATCTGGTGCAACTATTAATGCTGGTTTAACTAAGTGACGACCTTTATGTAATTTTCTTGCGATATCGCATTGAATCTAATATTATGAGGAACAAATCGTGTTATTAATGATATGCGAACCGATGATGTTGCTAAACTAAAAAGTTGTCTAGTGGTGTTTTGAAAACTGACTTTCAAAAATTCATTTGACAAGCCTTGTCGCATTTTACATAAGTATGTTAATAAATGTTTTTTTGAAATGTTTCTTTTTGAAATGACCCCCAATTACAGGAATAGGATAACAAAATGAGAATAAATCGCGAAACTGATCTTTAGTCAATCTAGTAAAAAACTTTACATCAGAATCTGACATACTGTTTTCATCAATAAAGTCTTGTGCTTTCATCGAAGTAGTGCGAAGACTTTGCAAAAAAATTTCTAATTGTTGACATTTGATTACATAAGGATGGTTGATATGTCGTAGATCAACTAATAATGGTTCAAGTATGAATCCACGGTCATCTAAATGCCGTGCGCATAATCGGGTGCCTTCGGAAATAAAAATATTTTTCAATACAAAAACATTAGTTCTTGCGTTTAATAAAAGCCGAATTACATCATTTTCTGGGGACTTACGACGAAAAATCACCCTAACATAAAAATCAGTCCCTCCTCCTGGAAAAAAGGGAACGATTAAGTAGGAAGGGAGAACTAGAGAGGAGCGAGGAACTGGTAAGTGATAAGGGATACGTGTACTGTAAGAGGCAATGGGGCTTACGCAGATTATTTAGATATGCGTTATTTAAGACCAACGGTAGCATCATAGAAATTATTAAAATTTCCAATAACTTTTAGATCACATACTGTAATAAGATTAGCTGTACATACCAAAACTGTACAATCAATTGCATTTCATGAGAACAATATTCAAAATGCACTTACGAAAAATCATAATACAACATTAACAGCTTGGATGAAATATATGCGTCTGATGAAACAGCTCAGACTTATAAATATACAAAAACACCTCAACATTATTTATTTTGCGATATACCTCCAAACAAAAAAGTCACTTCAATTCACCGTCACTCTAATTAGCTCTCGGTCAATTGACCGAGGGTCAATTCTCCTTTGATTTGTGCGGGGTCTTTCGTACGTTGTTCTTACGTTGAATTTAAATAATTAAGTAATGAACCATTTAAATATTAACAATATAAGTTGTTACTATTCTTAAGTATTAAAAGTTGTATGCATACTGAAATAAACTTTATTATATAGTTACTATATTTAAAAGTACATTATATCAATGAAAAAAGGTCTTCAAAATAAAAGGTTCCGTTATCAATTTCAAAGTAAACGTTAAATTTGAGTATTCACAATCAAAAAAATTAATTCAAAGAACACATGAAAAACTTATTTTATACGAATGTTATAAAATTGAAATATAAACAGTTTTCTATTTATATTGCCATTTTTTGATTAGGATTGTATTAAAATATATCTCAAGTATTTCTAGAAAGATTAGTTAATATACAGGGTGTCCAAAAAGAGTGGAAACGCTTAAATTTGACAGAAATTCCATTAAAAAATCCAAAAAACTCGTGTCAAATATTTTTAAAGCACTATAGGCTGGCTTCACCCTCAACTCTCCACCCCCCAGCCCCGGGGGCAAGGGCAACTGTAAAATCTCAAATAAGAACTCACATTTTTAATTACAGATTCAGATTCTATGTCTTAAAATACAAAAGAGAAGCGTAAAAATTACAAAAGCGCCTCAAACATTATATTTGACACGTGTTTTTTGGTTTTTTCGAAGCTTTCAGAATTTCTTAAGATATTTACCGGTTTTGTGCAGATTTTAGAGAAAATGTAATTTTTATGATTACAGGAACAATTATCATAAATCGGGCAAAATGGCTCAAACAAAACTTTTGTATTTTGAAGTGTAGAATATGAATCTGCAATTAAAAATGTGGGTTCCCCTTTGACATTAGAAAGTTGCCACCACCCCACCGCTGGGGTTGTGGGGTGGAGGGTTGAGGGTGAAGCCAATCGATAGCGCTTCAAACGATAATTGACACGTGTTTTTTGCATTTTTTCATGAAATCCTTGTTAAATTTGAGCGTTTCCACTTTTTTTGGACACCCTTTATGTGTAAAATGTTTGTTTATTCATTTATATATTTTATAATAGATCATTTTTTTGATATTTTTGGGGTCCGGGAGAGAGATCGCAGATTAGAGGACAGGAACAAAAGCATGTAGGGGAAGTGGAGTGCAAACGGGAGACTGATGTTAGAGAAGAGGTGAAGGGGCAATGGAATCAGAGTGGGTGGGTTAGGAAAGAAAAAAAAAGGAAAACAGGGAAATTGAGGAGAAAAAATATATGATAGAGGAAAAAGATAATACGAAAAGAGGGGAAAAGGAAATTCCATTAATGTAATGAAAGTACTGCAACAATGCGAACACCTGTGCAATGCACGGGTTTATAGCTTGTATTTAATATTTTGTGTAGATATTCAAAAGTTAATTTATATCAACTTTTTTTATTTATAACCTAACAAAATTGATCTTATCAGATATAAATATGTGAATTTTTGTGAATTCATGCCAAAAATTACATATTCATTCATTTTTAAGATTTCAGGGCTGATATTACCTAAACATTGTTTTTATAATTTTCTGCCTCGCGGACGAATATATATTTTAGAAATGTAAATAAAATATATTTTTCTACATAAAATATATTTCTGGCAATAAGTAGGATACTTAGTTTACATAATTTTATAAATTTGATAATATAATTCAATGAAATTTATAAAATAATATATTTTTTTTATAAAAATGCAATAAGTATAATATTCATTATATCACTGTATAATTTAAGCGACTTTATTTTTCGTATATATCCGTGAGGGCCTAGTTTAGAATTTAAAACAATTCAGTATACATCTCATTAAAACTCATTATTACTTCAATCATTGAAAAAAAGCGGTTAATAACGTTTTACGTTCCGAAGGCGGTTGCACTCGAGGATCGTTTCATGTTTTATATCCCGCTGAAAAAAGCAACAAAAATATTTGAGGCCATCTTTAAGAGCGGCAATTATTGTCGTTGCGTTGAGTTGGCACGAGGCGAGCCAAGTGCCAACTCGGTGTGATGACTATATTTTCGCCCAGAAAACTAACCTGCAATAATGTTGCCTGCCGAGTTCTAGAATGATAAACAGATTTCTTAATAGTAAACTGTAAAACATTACTAAGAAGAATATGGAACAATTATATTTAAACCGTATGAATCTTTATTTCAGTTAGGAGCCATAGTACTAAACTTCAGTGTTTTTGTATCTGCCGTGTATGAAGGAATTTACGCAAGAAGAGGTGGTGATCCAACAAAACTGAAAGAATTTTCCGATTCTCACGGAACGACTATCAACAATCCTGGATACAGAGAACATCAATCAACAAACGGTATTCAATAAAAAATTTATGAAAAATAAGTTTTGATACATTTCTGGTATTTTCTTACTGAATACGATCATATATTGAACTTGTATTCACAATAAATTTAAAATATATCATTTTCAGTCAGTATTCATTCATTATAAATGTTCGAATACTTCTAATATATGTACTCTGAATTTTCAATGTATGTTTATATGTATGTTGATACTGTACAAAGTATCCTAATCGTTCTGAAACGATGAAATTTTCCGGAAATGACCCATCAAATTGAAAAAAATACGTGTCAAAAACTTCTTGGAATCTATGCAACTTTACACCAATTTTTGAAAACATTATCTAAAGTTGCCCCTATATCACCCCGGAAGGTTAAGTCGAGACTAAAATTGAGTATCGTTAAATGGAACTCCAAAAACTCATGTTTTATTGTTTTTTTAATTCAATGTGATTTTTACGAAATTTCATCCTGACGGACTTTAGGACGTTCTGTAAGATGTTTTCTAAGGCTAATTTCTCTAGGCTAATTTTCTATGCCCGCATCTCAGAAGTAATCACTTATCAGAGTTTCCTTGACAGTCTTTCTGCTAGTCTCAGACTCTTTATTTGCGAAGATATATCCACTACTACCTTCTAATTTTTGTCGCAAAGTAAAATCAGACTTATGATGTTCTGGTTTGCAGCTAAGTGTTTAGCATTTCTCTCTCCGTGGCAAATCGAAAGTTCTAAAAAAATATCTACTCTGGTGTCTTTTCAGCTTGATCACATGTTAGCATAGTGCCGAAGTGTTGTCTACGGATACGTAGCTCGCATTAATGGCTCAAGGCTTGTTTCTGACCAGCACAATACACAGTCAAACCTGGCACTTTTAATATGGCCTTGCTCGATCAGCCAAATTCATATCAATGGAAATCTGCGTCTGTAAAGATACATATAATCGTTAATGAAGAGTTTTCAGTTAAAAATTTGAATAGAATTAAAATTGCATCCTCACTGTAAACATTCTGTTGTGTTGGCTGAAACTGTGTGTTTGGAATTCGATTTTCAAATATAGTTGCCGAAAAAGTCGAAAGTTTAGCATTTAAATCCTTTTGAGATTGACAAGCAGTCTAAATTTGACAACGAGAAAGTAAATGTCGTATATAAATGATCTATAAATAAAAAACTTTTATTCTTTCACAATGAATGAGTTTTATTGAGCTGCGGTGTGAGTAATAATACTTTACATAAAACATTGTGCGCATTCAACACTTAAAGCGATTGCGCAAAGTTTTGTAAAAATTATGCACGGGTTGTATCAGGTAAGGCAAAATTAAAAAACGCAATGTGTCGGATTCCAGCCGTAAAGGGATTGGATTCTTTTTTTGTTCGTATGTATGTAGTTTTGTAATACTTCATCTCTGTTTCTGTTTTTTGTTTTTTTAGTTAATTTGTTATCAAAAACGTTTATCCACTTTTTCTTCAAGAATAAAATTTTTATTTGTTTGTTTGAGATGGTATAGTTTCAAGCACAGATCTTGACATCTATGTGGCAATGCAACAATCACTGTAATTCATCCCGGATGACAGTGCTCCACTTTTGTGACGTGGTAAGTCACGTCCTTATTAACCCGTCCCGGGAGGTAAGTCATAGGGGATGATTTATATGTGCAGGGATAGGGGATGAAAAATCTTGTCCCGAAATGTTCGAAAAGCATTACCCAGTCCTTCGGGATGCTGAGTAGAAAGTCACTTTGATGTTGCAATGAGCGCGAGTGAGCGCAAGATATAGCGGCAGTATACTCGTCTCAAGTAACTATGGTGAGCGTTTGTTCCCGTCCCGTGACTTTTTTTCTTGACTCAAAGGAGTTCGCAAAAAGAAAGAGCGAAAATGTCCTAGGATATGCCACTATATCTGTTGGCAATGGTCTCTTTATCGGAGATTTATTCACGTGTCGAATGGTGTCTGAGCACGCTTATTTCACCTAGTTAATTGTCGAATCAGTATTGAAAAGAATTGCAAACACTGGTATGGCTCCATCTAACGTCGATGGTGTAAAACACGAGCCTAGAAGAGGATCGGTTCCAAAGGTGGTGCTCTCATGCGCTCGTTGCATAAAGCACGTCTAGTACCGCGTCAAGCAGTGGTAAATGCAAATCCCGAATATTACGGAAAAAAATTATAGAAACCTAGTTGAAGCAGTTGCGTTTTTAAATCCGTTTTTAGTAGTAGTGGCCAGTTATTTAAAACATCAGTAACATTTTATGAACGATCAAATAAGTTTTGTTGACTGAGGTGTGTTGCAATTCAATGCTTCTTTACGTCATCTCACGTAAAAACACAGTCAATTTTCTTGTAAACTTATTTTCCACGATTTTTAAAAAGATAGTAGGAACTGAATTTTTATCTGTTTTGCTTTATTTTTATAATTGTTTAACAGGAAAGAATATAAAAATTACTAATGTCTTTTACTAATTATTTTTGTCAGAATGTTTTCTACTAACCAATGAATCAGGCAGTTCTGGGACGCTTAGAATTTCTTAATCTCGTTTGCAGACACTGCCAGTGACTTGATATTAATGTATTGCCTAGATTTACTTGAGCCTCTAATAGTTTGAAGAGAATTATTGATTCAAAATCACAATAGTAGATTCTAAGCTTGTTTCTGTATTTTATCTCTGATTCCTTAAGAGGTATGATCCAAGGAGTTGATGGATTTTCACAGTGAAGCTTTTCTAGGGTACAAGTTCATCAATTGCCTGAACGACTCTACTATCAACTTTAGGAAATGCACAGTCAATAACATCGTAATTGAGAGGATTGTTGTTGAACGATGAAAAGTCTGAAATTAGCCTTAAAACGACTGAGATAACTGTAAAGGGTTGACTTTGTCAAGATTTCTATATCTCACTAATTTTCGTCTTTTAGATTGGATCAAAAAAATGTATGACGGAGAGGTTTTTTCATGCCTTGAAGGAAACGGGTAACCAGAATGTTGAAAGTCATAAACTTTCTCGTGTATCTCTGACGAAAGTCAGAATTGACTTCGTAAAGATCCAGTATCATGTAGGATGTTGTTTTGTGGTGAGTTGGCGAGTAATTCAGCTGCGAGAGAACTGAATCACTCAATCATTACTGAATAGAAGAGCTCTCGAATTAATCGTGCTAGCAAGGAAATCACAGTTAAAATATCCTATGATTTGAATGAATTGATAAAAGATAACTGTTCTCTCGAAAGCTCCAAAGAGATTATTGGGTAACGGCGCTTGTGGTGGCCGATATACGACTGCTCAGAGAACATCACTATGAGCAACTATAATGTGTAAAATCAGATATTCTATGTGAGGGTTCAGCACAGAATCAGATTTTTTGATTTTCACTGTATTGGAAGTAATAGATTTGTAAATAAACAAAAACACCGTCACCATGCCGATTGATCCGATCATTTCGCACTACCGTGAACTTGTCAATTTAACTCGATTATCTGGAAAAGAAGTATAAAGCCAGATTCCGGTGACTACAATGAAATGAAAATCGAAAGATTATAAGGCAATATTTCTGAGGGTGTAAGAATCCCCAGGGCTTCATTGTGAAACATCTTCAGAGTTTTTTAGTCTGGAGCTTTTGACAGTTTGCTCATGAAGATCTGACCTGCGCACAACCAGCAAAATTCAAAAATGTTTTCATAGTCAAATTTTTTCGTCTTCAAAAGATTACAACGTACAACTGCTGTTGACTTTTCACTAATCCTGATGTTTTTGTTTTCTGCTTCTGGGATGCCTACAAAGAAAAAAATCTTATTGGCCTTCAGTCACTCATTTCTATGCAGTTTTTTCAGAAAGCAGAAAATTAGGATTCCGTCTTTACCCCTAATAACCAGAGGCAAAGGGAGCATAAAGGTCATCAATTCAAATTTGCAGAGAGTCAAGACAAAGCCTAGGCGATATGTTGAAGACGATAAATGAATCGAGCATCTGTCTGTTCAGTGACCCATAATAATCGTTTGATTTAATTAGGGCGAGATGATGAAGCAACGGTTTGTAGGTCGCACAACGCTATTGTGAGTGGAAACCTTGTTTTGAACCGAATCGAGCCTACTTTCAATAGTTGGCAGCGATACTCTTGAAATCCTTCAAGTCATTTGGACGTTATGGAAAGATGTTTTAACTGTTACGTTATCTATTTTGAAGCTTCTGCAATACCTGCATGAGAGACGCTTGAGAAATGTGTAGCGAGGATTGTTAAAGAACACTGTTATCAACCTTTGCAAGTGAACCTATAGAACCTAAGTGTGGGAGTATTTAAAATTCTTATGAAATTCGAGATTTACGACTTTAATATCAACCTTGAGAGATAATTTTCGGATCTTAGTTGATTTGAATTTAAGACTTGAAAAATTGTTTGCAACTACCACGTCTGTAGGGACACTGCAAGTGACCAAAGCAAACTGTGTATTTGATGGTGTCTTTCGTGAAGATGGCACTTTTATTTGACCCAGGCGTTCAAGTTTCATGAAGGCGACAAGGAACAGCATGCCAAGCGTTAACAAACCCACTTTAATAACGAACAAAAAGAACTAAACACAAACGAGTGAAAAAACTCTACAGTGAGATCTGTTTATTCAGTCTTGCAATTACTCGAATCTGGATAACATCGACGAGAATCAAAATTTTAAATGAACAAAACCACTGTTTTAGTTAGAAAGCAAAATTCTACCGTAATGTAAAATAAAGTAATATAGGAAAGTATTCTATTCAAAAGTGTAATCACAATTTCAAAATCTACAGTTTCCTCAAGCTCATAATAGATACACTGGGGGAAAAAAACGAAACACCCTAAATTGGTCGAAAATTTGAAAATTTTTAAAATGCTACAACTTTTCAACGAAAAAAAATTTTCCCTTATTGCAATGTAAAACAAAATGCAACATTTCAATGAAGTTTGAAAGCTTGTACTGTAAAATTTTGACAATTAACGTGTGGCGGTTGTTTAAATAATTCTTTTTATTAAACAATTGTCACATTTCTTAATCATATTTTTTTCTTTTGTTTTTATGATCGTGCATTGTCTCCGAAATATTTTTAGATTTCTATGGGTACACAGCTGGTCAAAAATGTTCTTCTGCTTGGGTTTTTTTAAATTTTATCGATATTGTAAAGGTCTGAATTTTCTGAAGCTAGAAAAAACGAATCAAAATACAACATAAATTAGAACAGACTCTCAAAAGGTAGTAAATGGCACGATTCAACGATAGGGGAGAAAAGAAAAGCGACTGGTCTCAGGAAGCTCCACTAACAGAAAGACGTATGATCTCGTTTGTTGGTTCAGACCTCCCTGTCTGTTTTGCACTTCTCCCTTCCCTCTTGGTTCTCTTACTGCTAAAGTCAATGCAGTGTTCTGGCATCAAAGTTGAATCATCCTTTACTTTCGTGTTATTCTTTTCTGAACGATGGTATCTCATTTCTGAATTCCTTGTTGCTCTCGTTGCATTGGAAACTCTTTAAAAAAAAGTCCGTTAAAGGGATTTGTGTACCTTGAGAGAAATTTTTGACTGCAACGAAATTAATTTCTATTGAATAAGTGCCTTATATCGTAAAACAGGTGAAGTGTCATAACGATTCCAAGTAGATAGTGGTATAACCCACAGACAAATGGGCTTTGCAGAGCATAGAAATGTAGATATCGTAACTTTTTTTTACATTTACTTAAATTAGAAGTCTAAGAATCAACTTAAAATGATACCGAGAGATTTCTCGATATATAACGATTCTTCTATTTAACCTCAATAAACTTCACAATAAATAAAACTCTTAAAGAAACACTTATAATAAAAAGAATTATTATATATCAAATTGAACTATTTCTACAATATAACTAGCACTCTATTCGTTCCATGTATCCATTACACAAAATGAAGCACAAACTATTAAGTAACTTAATGTTAATTTATTTTTAGGTATATTAATATTAAAATAAAATTAAACTTAGTGAGAACGTCATTGACAAGTCTCGTGGCAAGATCAGTTTCGTAAGCACCGACTGCATCCCTTGATACTTGAAATAGACTGTGCAACTTCAACAAATGGCAAATCCTCTTGCGTTCCTTTACACGATAGTGTCAACATCTACGTTGATTCTTGATACATTCATCCATTCAGTAGTCTACTTATGAGAAAAGATGAATGAATATTTCAATTTATTCGTACACCTCAAGTGTTAAGAATGAAGCGTTTGATCTAAAAGTCCTCTGCTTAAGAACATGTTTTCATTTGACGATATGTAAGTTCCTCAAAAAATTGAGAGTTCCTCCAAAAACATAGTGTGAATTCCTTTAAAATAAAAACCAAATTAAGAAAAAGAAATTGGAGTTTAATTTCCACCATAAAAAATTCAAGTAATACTAATAAAAATGTAAATACGGTCGAGTGGGGATGATACAAGTTTTTTGCAAAATGAGAATGAAACGACTCACAAGCGTTAGTCTTCTCTTTGCAAAAATTTTCATTCATCCCGCCCATATCATACTTGGGAACCTAGCTTTGTCAGAAATATAATTATTTAGTAAATAAAACTTTTTTCAACTCCCAAATCGTATGGTTGGACGGACGTGAAAACGAAACAAAAACAATCATCGATTTCAACGGGTGATAAAAATGTTATATTCTACGATTAGTCCTACTTCTTGGATTTTACAGAACTAACCCTGTCCAAAATGAAAATTACACCCGTAAATCAAAGCTAATGGCCATTCTTCTTCAATCGTAGCGTGTATTGCGTCTTTGAAATTAATCACAACACTTGGTGGTTTAAAATCAAAACCAACATCGTGACAAAGATATTTGTTATAATTTTTGTTGCAATAAATAAAACAACAGGGGTACAAAGTCGCCATTTTTCGACGTATGAATTGTGAACAATAGATAAAATTATTTTGCACAATAATTGAAAGTTTCGTCTATTAAAATTTTTTAGCAAAAAATTAAAGAAAAATTTGCATGAAACTCACGAGAACAGTTGGAATTCAAATTCAGCTTAGTCAGTGTAAAATTTCTTCCAGTTTTTGTTTAATTGTAAAAACATACGAAACTGTGAAAAAATTATTGCAAAATAACCGTTTTTCAAAATTTGCATTAAACTCACAAGAACCGTTGAATAAAAATTCTGTTTGTATAAAAATGAAATAGGTTGAAAGACCGACTCAGTTAGTGTGTTAACAATACAATGAATCAGAACATTTCATTTCGACCGAGAATGAAGGCAGTATACATACATTATTTTAAATCCGAAACTTATAAAATCGCCGGGAAAATTTAAAAACGTGTTATACTTTTGTCTTAAATTTTCAATAATTTTAATTTTATATCTTAATGAGGTTTTCAGTTTGAAGGAATTCAAACTATGTTTTTTTAAATTGGTTTTCCGCTGTTATTAATTATGGAGGAACTCATATTCTCCCTTTCATTCGATTATTCTATAAATTAATTGGTTTTACATCACTTTTCAGAAAAAACCGATCAAAATATATGATACTGAAATTATATAACTTGCATTTTTATCTCAAACCTAGAATCGAAAAATTATAATAAAATAGATTTATTTATAACACGTGCACATAAACAGTTTGTATATTTGCTTTTATACGAAAGAGAAGCACATGTTCTCTGTATAAAAAAAGAAACAGCTTATTAAGTTTATAAAGTAGGAAATAAAAATAAAGAGATTAAATAGAAAATAATCAGAATGTCACGAAAGACATCGTATGCAACAAAAAAAAGCATGCTATTATACCTCAGATAATATAATCTCAAGCTTCTTACCCTCAGAAATAATTCCTTGTTTTTTTCGTTACATATTATATTATTACAAACTATACAGAATTTTCTACAGTACTTACCCAACAAAAATAAAAAAAATAGTCTAAGGCGTCTCCAGACCAATGCCTCCAATACGAAAAAAAGAGCAAAATATTACATTACAATTATGTTTCTATAGTAATTTAATGTGGTTCGTTATAATGAGGATAGTTAAGTTATAAGATTTCAAGTTATATTTAGAATAAAACAGTCAGTTGAAAAAATTCTAAAAAATTCAAGCAGCTATAAATTTAAATTGCTTGCTTAGAAAAATTATTCAAAATGTTTATTAAGAGAACGATTCGATTAATTTTTAATGAAATAAAAAATTATAATCGTATATGTTACAGGTGGCGGAATATCGATGACAGATGCAAGTGGAAAACCATATGTATGTGTTGCTAAAAACGGTTCAATGGCTTCAGTAGCAACAACAGGTAGTATAGCTAGCTCAGCTTCACCGCTCAGAAGTTCTTTGAAGAAGCCTCGGACCCTTGGTATTCAAAATCCAGGTTATTCGGCCCATAGTCCGACGCTTACGAGAAATGGGTCTCAAAAAAAAGTGCGCATACAGACTCATTCTACGGACGTTTGAGTAGTGCATGACATCATACAAGTCAAAATATCGCCCTAGTGAAAAGAAACATATAAAGACAATATAATCGCAATATTTCGATACTATATTGACAATATTTTTGAATTATATAGGCAATATATCATTATAGGTATGGCAATTTTTACCATTTTTGATGGAAAAATTACAAATTTTTTTTTTCTGTTGTTACCTGAAAAATGCCACTTTTCGTGTCCATTTCTATCCTGGATAGTAGCTAGCATGGATAAGAATATTAAAAGCATCAGTTCTTGAAGAAACATGTCATCTTCGACACTTAAAGAGGCACCTTTTCCAGGTATAAACAGAAAAAATAGTATATACTCCGTACAAAAATTAGCGATAGAATTTTCCAAAAATTAACTTATTTCCATAATTTCCATCAAAATAACCTTTTTCATAGTAAGATATTAAAGTTAATTCATCAAAGGTCAATTTAAAAAACGAAAAGTCTTTTAACTCAAAACCATCGATGTTTGAATATTTGTCATTTTCTATAAAATTTTAGGGGGAGCACTAATTTTTGTGCGGAGTGTATTTTACTCGCCCAAAAATCGAGCCACATCATGTTTGTGACAATCCTCGCTAACGGTTCAGAATCTTCATTATCCTGCCCACAAGAAATGACCTTTTTCCGTCTGGTGAAATTATATACTATATATGTTTCTTGAAACTAGTAGATTTTATTCTACATTTTTGTTATGTTGTGTTATTTATGTTGTTATATAAAGATGAAATACTGCAAAGAGTGCATCGAATATTTTCTTCTATAATATGTAATAAGATAGTGTCTCATATGAGCAAACCCAGAATTACGCAACGCTTAGAGCGGAAAAAAACACCTGCTCCGAAAGTGCCAACTTTTATCCCTGAAAAGCGACTGCACCATACCAAATGTGACGTTTGGGTTTTTATCATCGTTTTACGAACGTACATTTTAATAATATGAAAATTCGAATATTTAGAGATATGACTTTCCTTTTTTCAATAGAACCCTCTTGTCAAGAGTTCCTGAATACAAAAAATTGCTTTCTATGGGTGCGGCACTGAGATAATAGTATATTTTGCACCAAGAGACGATAGTGCGGGTTCCGGAGTCGGGGCTGTCAACACCTCTTTAATTAAAAGTTGGCACTTTCGGAGCAGGTGTATTGTTTTCTCTCTTAATGTCTTATTTTTCTGGATTTGATCATGTGTGCATCAATTTCAGAGGAAAAAAAAATGTTCGTACAATGCACTAAAAGTAATTTCCACACAGAAATTGATGAACATGTTTGACACCTTCTTGATACTTGTTATAAAAACGTATGTTGCGCTCGTATACTGAAACGCTAACTTTTCGCACTCGTACAACAATAAAATATTTCGTCAAAAAATTTCAATTCAACATTTTATAGTATTTCTAAAGGTAAAACAAAGAAAAAGTGTTTCATAGATGAACTATATAGCGCATACACTGCGAATAAATTGAAATTGTTCAATCACAAAAAACTTGTTTAACAAAGCTTCAGACGTTTTCAATTATCACCTTGCAAAGAATAAATTATTTTTTTCCGTTTGATTATAATTAATACTATAGTTCGAATTCGTAGAAAAGTAGATTTAATTCCAATTGTTGTTTTATAAAAATTTAATATATTTGTGAACTTGTCAGAAAAAATTCATCGACAAACAATTTATTGCGCAATTGACAGTTGATATTTGAATCTGACGAAGGTATGATTCTGCAAAAAAATATATATATTTCATTAGGAAGTTTGATGTGAAAGAAAGTTTATGTAACGCTTTAAGCTACCAATTCCGTCCAACCGTTTTTATGCGACTAATCGCACAACGGTCAAAGAAATATTTATATTTTTATTAGTAATTGTTCTCATGTATGAAAAATAAACAGAGTTTATATATATATATAACAGACGATTAAACAAATATTATGATACCATATCGATATAGGGCATTTTCTGTAAAATTTTGATTGAAAAAATATATCGTAACACTTTCAAAGCCATCAATTTTGCACCAGTCTACTATTAATCGTGCTCACCATGGTGAGTGTTCTGTAGAGACAGGCAATAATAGTTTACTTTTCATAGGAAAATTATGTCTAAGGTTCTCATATACAATTTGGCATTGCTCGAAAAGACTTGATATCATGTTTCACATGCCGAATTACATTTATGGTGAAAAATATATTTTACATTAGACATAAAAACTTTTATTCGACATTTTTCTAATATAATATTATATTAAAATTTTCAAAATGTTCATTCAAAGTAAAATAATTAAATAATAAATGAATTTTTAAAAACTTGTCCATACTTGTTGACTAATTCTAGTGATGATTTTTTTAAATGAGTCAAATATTTACGTATACTGTAATATTTGAAGATAATGATGTCTTAAGGGGCTATGCTTATCTGCAGTGACTAAAAACAGACAAAACTTTAATTAAAAAAAATAATATTTTTTAAACAAAACAATATCTTTCAAATCGTCTTTTTTGTACAAGGATCTTATGAAATATATTTAGTTCACCAGACCAGATTTATAAAAACAAACGAACAAAAAATTTTTGACTGAATTGTCAATTGCAGAAAGCTGTTCTCCTTGACGCGTTAGAATCTCAAGAATTTTCTCATAGGGGGTTTCGAGTGAATGGCTTCTAGAGGATCGCTTGGAGACAGAATGGCGTGATCCCGAACGGCCTCGCGAACTCCGCCGGTAAGGTGGATCCCGTGATGATTCCCTTGATGTATCCCTAATCTCAAAATCTTCGCAATATCTTTTCCTGCTTCGTACATGATGAAGCTTTGGTCATTTTGATAGATTTTTCCTCTTATGTTTTCCCATTGAGATAGGTGACCAGGAAAAAATCTAATAAAATGTTCAGAAAGTGAAAAATATACTTAAAAAATACTTAAAATAACTGTTAATCGTGTTGCCTGAACGCAAACACAGAACAGAATGAAGATTTGCATATAAGGATGTGAGATGCCAACGTATAGTGGCGCCCGATACCCCTACTTTTCTTTTAGAGGGGTATTTGAAAAGTGTTATTGAAACGCGTGCAGGACACGACTACGATGTATTTATAATTGTTCATCCGGACGAGGCCTCCATCATAATTAAAGAAATTATTCAAATAATATTATTTTATCAACTTCTTCAAATATTGATGTTGATATGAACAGTGATAATTAACCAAGTTTTCAAATTATTCATTCAGTGCCATCAAGTTTAAAATTAGCTATTGATACTGCTTTTTGTGATAGTGTTATCCGAAATCCATACAATTTAGTGCCAAACAAACATTTAATCATTAATAATTCATAAAACGTTAGTTTTAGACAATTGAAAATACCTCTAATGAGCACATATGGAAGGGTATTAACCTCAATATTTCGATATTAAATTAAAATCCAACATTTTCTAAATATTTATTTACTAATGAAGACGAAGCGAGTGCTAACATTGAAAGACCATTTTCTATCAATTCTTCAAATTCAAAACGTAATGTTATTGATATCTATTTCGAAAAGTGCATCGTATACAAGTAGGGTTATTCAAACGAAATTATTCCACCGAAATTTTTCGATTATAAAAAAAGTATATTGTACTTCAATTAAGAACTCAAATAATATTTTATTATCTCTTCATGCTCATCCTAAAATCACACCTTCACAAACCAACATGATATTATCAATGTTGTTACGGCAACAAATAATCGTCGAACATTTGTTTCTGTTAATTCTGGTGATAATGCAACATTTAAAAATCTATTAAAACGTCAGCATAGATGTTTGTGTTTTTTAATTTTTTGTATTGACCAAATAAAATTAGTAAACTTTTCAAAATTTGTTTGTTTATAGCTGAAAAAAACATGAAAAGTTAGATTGAACTGCTCCCAAAGGCCTCCTCTCAATCTCTGCATGACCATGATTACCGCTTCTCCACTATCCCTCGCACCTCAGCCTGAGAGCCGATCTAGCTGCCAGCTTCTTGACCTCCTGGTCCAGGCTAACGAGGTCTAATAGCCTACACATGGCAACAGTGGGTATACTTTTCCTCAAACCCAGTGTTCCTTTGATAGAAACCGCCTGAACATGCTTCAGGCATTTCTTCAGAGTTTCACTTTCGGTTGCTTTCTATCATACAAGCGAGACGTAGGTAACTACCGGTATCAGGAGTGTCTGGTAAAGCCAGATCACGTTTCTGGGTCTCAGACCCCAGTTCCTCCCAATAGCTTCCCTACACCTCATGTATATAATTAGTGCCTTATTGCACTGTCTCCGCACATACGTGTTCCATTTCAGTTTCTTATCTAGGTATATCGCCCGTAGAAGTTAATCTCCCGAAGTCTTCTCAGTTTATATCTTCGTGTAAAGATCACGATCTCTGTCTTACTCGAATTTACCGCCAGAAAGCGTGTCTCACACCACTCCCTGATCATTTCTAGGGTAGTCTCCAGTCGATCAGGTAGTACTTCCTCATATTTACCCTTTAGCAGGATAGCAATGTCATCCGCATGGCCCATCGTAAAAAACCTCTCACAGCATAGCATGTTTATTGGCTCGTCAACAACTAGGCTCCACAGTAGAGGTTAGAGCACGCCTCCCTGCGGGCATCCTTCGTTCACTATGCCTCTCATTCCACGTACTGTGGATCCTCCTGCCCTCAAGCATGTTCATCACACATCTCACGATGGTATTTGATATACCTTGCCTGATTGCCGAGGTACCTATGGCTTCCCTTGTGGTACGGTTAAAAGCTCTTTCTATGTCGATGAAGGCTCCCATAACCACCTCTTTTTGCTCCATCGCTTGTTCAATGAATCTCACTCCATTGTGCAGTGCAGTCTCTGTGGACTTGCCCATCTGGTAAGCGTGCTGGTGTGCACAAAGGGAATGGTCTAACAGCTCCACATATCTAATGTGCAGGTCTATCAGCTTTTCCAAAGTCTTCAACATGAAGGATTTCAGGCTGATAGGTCCGAAATCCTTTACCGTAGTGTAGCTGATCTTGCCAGGTTTTGCTATAAATATTACCCTGGTTTCCTTCCATCCCTGAGGTACGTATCCTATGACCAGGCTCCCCCTCAAAACCCCGGTGAACATACCCAGGCATGATTCGATCCCCTCCTGCATCAGCTTGGGAAAAACTCCGTCCGGTCCCGGGGATTTGTTGGGTTCGAAGCTCTCTATGGCCCATTTCACTTTCTCCGGGGTCACCACCTTCGCTGCCAGGCTCCAGTCGATCCTCCGTTTCGTATCCTGCCTACCTCCGCCCTCAGCCAACTCCCCTTCTACCACGATATCTGGAAAATTGGCTCTGAGCAGCATTCGTAGTACCTCTTCCTCGCAGTTCACATATGCCCCTGCATTATTCTTCAACAGTTTTTATTCAGCACTGTTGTCTTTTGTTAACAGTCGGGCCAGTCTAGCAGTTTGTTCTAGGCTGTCTATATCTGAACAAAAGTTTTCCCACGCTTTCCTTTTCGATGCTTTGACCTCCCTCTTGAAGTTTCTTTGGACTTCTTAATATTCATCCTATTCCCTCAGGGCATTCCTTCTTCTCGCTTTGTTAAAGGCTTTCCTCACCACCTTCCTCAGCTTTTCCAGTGATCCATTCCACCAGGGGACCGATTTGATGGGTCTAACTGCCTTTGGTTGGCAGTTGTTTTCGTAGGCTCTGGTGATACTCGTGCCCAACTGTTGCACCGTCCAGTCTAGGCCTTCTTCTGAACCATATCTACCTTTAAGGAGTTTGCATCTCTGTCGAAGTTCCTCCTTATACCCGTCCCAGTCAGTATTCTTGGGATTTCTCCTCCAGGTCCATTCTGGCCATTTCCAACCTAAATAGGATGGTCCTGTGGTCATATAGGGATGGTTCGTTACTGACTCTCCACCCCTGGATGCTCTCGTTTAGGCTGAGACTACAAAGGGTGAGATCCAAGACCTCCGCCCTGCTTCTAGTCACGAATGTGGGTTCGCATCCCTGATTCAGCTCTGACATATATGAGCCTGATATGAATTCTATCAGTTGTTTGCCCCTGGCATTGTTGTCGGTCGAGCCCCACACCTCATGGGGTGAGTTGAAATCACACTCGACAACCAGCCCAAGGTTCTCCCTCCTGCTATATTCTACCACTCTCGATTCTATGTCAGTGGGAACTGGCTCATCATGTGGGAAGTATGCGGAGCATACCAAAACGAGCTTCCTCCTTCCTTCCTTACCTGATTGTTACACAATCCCTCGTACTCAGTTCCTGTAACATAAAACCGTTAATACCTCTGGTGATAACACATGCCCTGGTATCACCCTTATCCGTCCCTACGTGCAGATCTCCCGTAGAGTTTAGCCCTCTAATACGTCCACCCGAAGGTTCTTGTATTAATGTAATATGTGTCTGCACCCTTGCCATGCTCCTTGCCAAAATGGCTGAGGCGCTTTTGCAGTGATGCAAATTAATCTGTGTAAAGCCCAGCATGGTAACGGCATGTGTTGCCGTCCCCATATTAAGGTTTATGCACTTTTTTCTCCTCAGTTCGCAGTTTTTCTAGGGGTCGCACATGTATTTCCCGTATGCCCGCGAAGAGTTTGAAATGGCGGGCCTTGATCACATCCAAAGATGGTTGGTCAATGCCTAGAACCAGGTATGGTTAAGGTTTTGAGGCCTCACCCCGGCTCATGACCACCCAATTGGATGTGTCAATCCCGCCATTTTGAACTCGGATTGCCTTCAGCAGCTGTTCCGCTGTGGTGATCCCTAGTGGTTTGAATACACCAACGTTGTGTAGTCTAGGGAGGTCTTCTGGTTTGACCTCCCTGATCCTTCCTCTTGGTTTAGCCTCCAGTTCCCCGGCCACACTCCTTAGCCAGGTCGTCGTCGAGGCGTCGGCACATACGAAAATCATCGCCTCCTTCCTCGGGAAGGTTTCCTTGAAGTGAGGGGTGATCCCAGTCCCCTCATCAAGCTCGAGCACCTTCCCGATAACAGCCGCCCTAACAGCCTCGCAATCCTCGACCGGCATGTCCCCACCCAGGTATTCTCCACACGTCAGTGTGACCCTGAGCAGGTTTGCCGTGGCCGAGGCGAACGAGGCCCCAGACGTGGGTGGCCCCTCCATCCTTGGTTTTTTGGGGACGTCCTCCTCCGTGAAACTTCACTCTCACGCTCTTTTAGTCCACGTTTTGAGGGGAGGGGGAGCCCGAGGTAGCACCACCCTCGGGCTTCCCCTTACCCTTCTTATTTTTCTTGAACTTAGGAGCAGGGAGTCCCTTCGCCTCAGCTTGCTCCTTCATCCACTTCCTCCACTGGGCCCCGCTGCGACGCTTTGTCCAAGCACCCGCGGTATTGCCCTCACTGTGAGGGGAGGGGAGAGAAATAGAACACCCTACCTCCACTTCCATATTGTCTCCCTCCAAAGCTTCGGAACCCGGTTGTGTCACCCGGGTATCCTCCACCTTGTCGGTGTTACCGGAATTTATATTTGAACTATCCATATAATTCCCACGAGTAGCTAGGGAACGGAGGTCCACCCACGCAGAGCCCCGCATGCGTAGGTAAGACTAAAATACAAAGGGAGGGCGCCAGGTATCCCTAGGGAACCGATCGAGACACAGCTCCCCCTGTGCCACGCATCTCTCGGCACGATATCTGCACACCTTGGATTAGGGCCACATTAGAAAGGTGGCTTCTGTGAGCTTCCAGAATACCAGATTGTTTACGTATCGGCCAACCATGCGACTCAGTTGACCGATCGGATCACTTCTTGGTCGTTCCTAACCAAGTTAAACCTCCCAGAGGGCTCATCTCGTACCTAAGCCCCGGTATCGAGCTCAAAGCCTCGACCGTTACTAAAGAGGCGACCCGCCGTGTAGGACCGACTCCACCGCACAGTTCACCAGACCCCTCGCGGGGTCCCGATCCATTGGAGAACCCATTTAAAGGGAGAGCCAATCCATTCACCCTGGCAGAGCCCGTTTATAGGAATGCCCCATTCACCCATCACGGTAGAGCCGACCCCACACTCGGAGCTAGCGAGATTGTAAACTACGCCTCCATACCAACGACAAGGTGATGTGATCCCTAATGGAGGATAAATATCGTTACTCACATTGAATTATCGAATCCTGGACCATATTGGACTCCTTTAAATTTAATAACTGCTTCCAATGTTTCAATTTTTTGTTTCCTTTTAATCATCCGTGCTTCTCGGGTGTTATGATGATGCTACTGATCAGAGATGGCAGCTCGGTTTGCGTCCATTCACTGGACGACAAACTGTGTTTTCTCCACAGTTTTCATCCGATCTTGCAATTTTGATACAATATTCTGAAATAATTTTATTTATCATTTATGAAGAAAAAAACGATTTTTTCAAACCCGACAAGTGGATATAACCCCTTAAGTGCACATCCAGTGTCATAGTTTTTTAAATCCCTTGACCCTTTAAGTTAAGAGTCTCTTAACTGAAAGAGACCCTTAAGTTCTCTTTTTTTTGCAATTATTTTGTTATTAAAAATATGACACATGGTAAATAAGAGTGCTCTAAAAAATTTCTATAATCATTTCAAGATGAAACAACTATGGACGAAAATGGCTACCTAAAAAATCAGTGAAGAAATAACGGAATAAAATATGATCGATCAAACGGTCATATAGTTGATAATTGAAATGTAGTTCCGTATAATCCGAAATTGTTACTCATGTTTGGTTGTCATATAAATGTTGAGGTATCAATCTGAGTATCAAATGAAATATTTATTCGAATATATTTACAATTGACACGACGCTGCTACGATTGTTCTAAGCAAGTAACGTGTAGAAAATAACACTAATAATGCAATAATTAAAGATTATGTTGAAGAAAGGTACGTTAGACTCATCGAAGCGTGTTGGAGGATTTTATAAAAAGCTTTATAAGACAAAAGTCATTTCATCATGTGATTACCCACTCATTTACCGAATGAACAAAATGTAATTATACGTGATTGTTTAGACGGAAAAGGAATAAAATCAACATTAAACAAAGAAACAATGCTCATTGAATATTTTAATTTGAATCATCGTGATACAGACGCAAGAAAATATTTTTATACTAAAATTCCATCGTATTCTGGTAAAAATGATCATATATTGTCATATGTTATCAATAGATTGACAATATATTATATTCAGCAAATCATATTGTTCATATATTCACAATATATTGATTAAAGATTGTCAATATATTAATAATATATGGACAATATATTAATCATTTATTGACCATATATTAGCAATTTCAAAAGACTATTGAAATTTCTATTGATTATCAATTTCTATTGACTATTGTCAAAGTAGGGACAATATATTGTCAATATGTTGATAATTAATTAAAAATATATGGTCAATTTATGATTTCTGAAATAATATATTGTCAATATATGTTTTATGTATGGACAATATATGATCCTTTTTACTAGGGTTATGTTTCTGAAAAAACGACTATTAACGGATGAAGTATTGAAACAAGGGAAAAACGACAACGATATTTTAATTGCATAGGCAAAATGTATTTAGTTAGTCCATCGCAAATTGAATTGTTTCATTTGAGAATTTTGTTATTAAATCGTAAAGGAGTTACGAGTTACAATAATATATTTTGTATTCAATGTGCTTCAAATTGTAGCTTTTTTATAAAATAAGTACGTTATGAGCTACTAGTTTATGTTGACATTAAATTCCTAAATATTTGCAACTAACATTTCATTTTTCTTATTCCTTGAAATGCAAACCAGTTCTGAATTTATTATAATTTATTAAAAGCATGAAATGTGAAATATTATGTTGTCTATATAAAAAAATTAAACAACTTTTTTGTTTGATGAAGACTTTTCTATAGTAATAAATAGATGTGGATTTAATCAATTATTAGTTTTTCGTCTTTATATTGTAGAATTTTATATAGTTTATTTTAATTGTTTATTAATGGGATGAGTGACTCATGATTTTAGTAGGACACGTGAGTAGGCACAATACACATTTATTATACAAACGAGAATACACAAAGAGTACTTAGTACTACAGAAAACATGCTCTTAGAAGCACAACCAAAAACTGACTCGCCACGGGGGACCTGGGCCAGGATCAGGGCTCGGGCCATTCTCTCCACTACCCACCAAGGACGAATCACTTGAGCCCACGAATATCCGACACCCTCTACTTTAGTCCAGGTCCCGATGCGTCGGACGTTTCCAGACTTTTCCACAATATTATTTAAAGAAAATCTTTTTTATCCACGAAATCATAAAGTTAAAAAATAAACGATGTATTTATTTTAAAAATATTCCACACACGAATCATTAATTATCATCCGAAATGAGAATGAATGATATAGTTTCATGAAAAGGAATTTCAAAGCTTAAGGAATTTTTCGGAATCCAACAATAAGATCCACAAAGCTCACGAAAAAATCATCAATCAAATTGATGTCTGAATTGTCATTCAATTGCAAAATCATCCTTTTAGTTGGTTGCAAAGACTATGCATTGCCTGTTGTTTGTACATGATCACCTCTGTCAAAATGTTGTCCATCGATCTGTTCAGGTTTAGTTTTGCGAATTTCTAATTGAAAAATGCCATTAGTGATCGATCTTACGATAAAACTTTTGCCGTTGTATTGATCTTTTCGAAATGGTGTTTTTACGTAACCAATTTTTTCTGAAAAAAAAAAGTATATTAATCAATTATCACGTAAAGAAATCACATGACATTCAAATAAAAAAAACTTATTTTAAACTCACTAACTAATCCATTGACGTTTCGCAAATTATCCAGAGACACAGTTGTCAAGAAACTCACAGTTTGATGGGCAACATACTTGCCTATGACACTAATTTTAGTATATGGCTTTATTACAAGTTCATGTGTATAATCGCCATTGTTGTAGTATAAGCGAATTTCTACTTTGGGCATGATGCGAATAAATTCCAGTATCTGTTAAATGTAAATAAGTTAATTTCAAGATAATTATAATGATTCCAAGCTGATGTGATAATTGTTATAAAACATTTATATTAATTTCATTTCATGTACCAGTGAAGCTTCAGTGACAATACTCTCAAGTCGATTGGCCTTAGTTCCCTAACCCATCACATGAATCCTTTTTTCGGTTCCGTCATCAAATAAAATTTTCGCAAATCGCGAATTAGTTTTTGGAACTGCGTTTTTTATTGGGCACATCATAACGTAATCAATGACTATGCTGAAAAAAATATAAAAAAGACAATTATAATGCTCAGATAACTATTAATTTTGAGGTTTAAATAATTAAATAATAATTACACTTACCATGATTTATTATTTTTAAGTAAGTTTGCAACATTCAAATTTCAAATTTTATGAAATCCGTCACAGTGAATTCACTTTCGTCACTCATTTTATATTTTCTATCACTTTATCAATAATTTACTGATTTCACTCATGATATTAAAATACGAAATTAAGGATTTCTCTAATGATTTCGTCTTTTATATAGACAGAAAAGAGAGTGAAATATAAGAAGAATAAAACATTGTGCCTTCTACGGTCGTTATAATGCTTTAATGCCATCTCTTGACAAATATTCCAACTATCAAACAGACATCATTGTTTGTCTAATAGATCTTCCCCTAAAAGTTCGTAAAATTTATTATCTTCACTTTTAAACACAATTTATTACAGTGACTGTTATCTTATATTTCATTTTATATAAATGTTATACTCTAATTGAAAAACAGAGTGACGCGCGTAGCGCATTTTTATATAGGAATATAAATAATAAAAACATTGTAATTTGTTATTTCATTTTTTTTAATCTTGGATGATTCACCATCGCATTTTTAAAAATACTCAACTAAATAAATCTCCAGTACTTAGTTGTGTATTCGCCTCCAAACGTAATCCTAATTACTCAGCATATAGACTAGGGATATATTCCCGCAATGAAACACAAATATAAAACTGCTCTATTGAGCAAATTATTATTAAAAGAAAGAGACTATTGGTGAAGCTTCAAGAATTTCTGAAAAAATGGTCTCTCTACGATGGGTGTGTTTTTCACAGAAATTTATAATCGAAATAATTAGCGTAAAGTACGTTGCGAAATTCTTGAAGCAAAGTTTCTAAGTGTACCCCTGTTTTGCATATCGTGTCCCTCATAAACCGGCTATCTAGTGACCACATTTGATCGAGGAAACTGAAAAATGGTTGAATGAAGATGATGAAACTCCAGTCTTTCAAATTTTAATAGATGGTGATATTATACGCGTCATTTACGTTTTTATCAACTTTTTGGAGAATATTGCAAAATTCTCATACTATGCTTAATTAATTTATTCAGACGGCACCATGCAACCTCCACTCTACAGACATAAATATTTGTACTTTCATACACAGAAAACAATTTCACATAGTTTTTCATTAAAAATTTAATGTTAAAAAACAGTTCAAAAACTGTTGAATCGTTGAAAAACCTACTGAAAATTCCTTAAAATTCACGGGATTATCCAGTGAGTCGACACAGAACAGGTTGAAATTTACCGATTATCCTATGAATTCAAATAATAATAACTCAGAATGAAAATTGTAATTTTCTCTAGCAACGATTATATGAAAATTACTTCCATGTACTCATTCATTCGATATCTCTCACACTAGACTAATTTTCAAAAACCGCGAATTCATTGCAATCAGATTTTGCCCATTAAGTTGCGATATAAAAAATCGCTTTTTAATTGATTTATTCATAAGGTAATAGCTGATAATTGCTACGTTACATTCCCCTAACTCCTAAAATTTAGATCTAGGATATAAAAAGTATGGTATCGTTTCAAAACATTTCTGCTATCCCCAGATAGTCTATAGTGACTATCTGGAATATTAATGAATATTTTCAAGAAGAATCCGAGTAAGCTGGACAAAGTCCAGAAGAAAGCGTTCAGCAATTTCTTTTCGACTTTCAGGGTGACGACCCTTCAAACGACCTAGTGACGGGATGTTTGAAGAAATGAAACACAGGATCCAATTTATAAAAGAGACTAAACAGAGTCTTCTATGCTGTGCCAAAGACTGATCACTTGTTGAACCTAATTGTCGGGTATTCATAGAACTTTAAATTGAAAGCGTGGATGCTGACTTTATGCGGTGTGAACTAACATTCTAGGTCCACTATCGAGGTCTTGCAGGTGTAATGGCTATCTTCTGGTTGTGACGGATTCTTTTACTAAGAGGAAAGAAACTTTTCCCTATAACATCGACTTACGACTACAGTTACTGAGACTCTGCTGAATGACTATGGTTATTTGTAGTCATGGGGTACCTCTAGAACTTTATAAGGACCAGTGCCGCAATTTTCATTTTACCAATTTCCACCCGTAGTGGTCAGATCGAATGACAACACAGAATTATCTTGAAATATCTTTCAAAATTTTTTCTGAAAATCAAAGACTGGAACCACTTAAATTCTATTTCTTCTCGCTTACGAAATTTTACGAACCAAGTTCTTTGGATTACATATTTTTCCAAGAGTATCTACTGAAAATATTGGACACGTGTTTTTTTGTTTCCCCGATTTTCCAATAATTTTTCGTGATATTTGACCTTTCCGGGACTTTTGACTCATCCTGTTCACATTTTGACTCTCCCAAAAACATAGAAAATCAAAAAATACAATTTAACGAAATAAATAAATCACTTCATCATATCGGTAATAACCACTTGACCAATATTACATTCACACACATAAAAACTCACAAATGCAAAGAAAATATACAATTTCAATTTGGAGATTTAAGAATAAATGTACGGTATGGTACGGTCTGGTACATAACCTGTTTGCTCATATTGTTTAACCGATTTTCTGTGAAAATGATAAACCATTCATTTCGAGTCCTGACTGACAAGTGAACCTAAGGTTTGAGGACTTTATACGTTGTGTTTTACATGTCTTTTGTTCACATTGGAAACCATAATTGAAGTCTCGAGCCATTTCGAGACGATCTAACCTCACTTTTTTTGGATCTGGAAAACTGAACCTGGGACACTTCGCAACGACCTGATTTGAACGACTCGACCACTTTACCGATGGGCAATATTAGTTTTATCTGACCTCGTCAGAACGACGAGTTCCAGGCACTTTTTCCTTCAGGTATTTTGAGGCACGTTTCCAATTTCAATTTTGGATCGAGGCACACTTGGCAGGCGTGCCCCACACTTCCACTGCACTACAGCAACACCCCTGATAGGCCGAGCACGAATAGGCATATTCACATGAGTGTTCTCTGGCGCTAGTTTTTGAATTTTAGTTAGCTAGTTTTGAACCTTCAGAACAACTGGAATCTACGGAGGGGAGAAATACCGCTTTGGACCTCCCCCCGACAACGTCACTCTGCTCCTACTGTAAAAAATTGGTGAAACTGAATGTGGTCTCCTATTTGTCATAAAACTTATTACAAGAGTTGTAGCAACAGTGTTGATAAATCCACTATTTCAGACTCTTCCCGTATCTTTAGGTGCTGCATAAACCCCTCGTCAGAAGACAACACGATTGTTAATCTTGATGCGATTAGGAAGGTTTTTGTGGATGAACTCAAAAATCCACTATAACCTGGGAGCCCAAACTCGAAAAGGTTGAGAAAAATCTCCAGAATGAACAAAAAGCTGATGCCACCAATATTCAAAACGATATCGAACTCCTCGAAGGTAAGCTTGAAAATGCTCTTAAGCAAAATCGAGTGTGCAATGAAGAAATTGCAAAGGTCAAGGCTAAATGCGATACCTTTGAAATTAGACAATCAACATTAGAGGACAAGTTTACCAGGATGGAAGCAGATGTAACTGATCTTAAAGCACATCACTCGAACTCTACGACCTCTTACTCCGAGAGGTAACTGAGCGCGGACACCGTAGTTATAATGTCATTCTTTATGGAGTCCAAGAGACCCCTGTAGGTCATGATGACTCTGTTACAGACCGAGATCTGGCAAAACTCACTGAAGCATTCCTGAATATCTCTGTTACTCGTGAAGACATCGTTCACACCCATTACCTGGGAAAAATTAGAGAACCTCAGGACAGACCTCGTCCATTGAAAGTGGTATTCATCAGGCCAGACCATGCACATATCATCTTGCGCAGCACTGGAAAACTACCGGATGGCATCAAGGCAAGTCTTCACTATACCTTGATCCAGCAGCAATAACGTGCTGCCCTCCGTGCCGAGCTTCGGGAGAAGAACAAGGATGGCTCTTTGTCGACTATCAGACATTTCAATGGAATCCCAAAAATTGTCCCTCACTCGGGAAACGGAAAAAAGCGGCAGTAAGGATTACATTCCTCCCAGCCGATATTCACTTTGTTCACACCAACACCGCATCTCTTACCTCCAAGTTTGATGAACTTCTTCTTGAAGTCGAATCAGTTGCTCCACATGGCATCATTATCACCTCTTGTTCAGATACAGAATTTTGTTATATATCGACGTGACCGCCCCGGCGGAGCACATAAAGGCGTGATAGTCTACACCGCGCTGGAGGTAGACGGCATCCCGCTCTATGCTTTTCGCCGGACTCCACTTGAACAACTATACGTTGAAGCACTCTAGACCGACATTGGCCTGGGACCTCTTAGATTTATCTTTGACGGTGTCTATAGACCTCCCCGATAAGACCTAAGATTGAGGGAATCTGACACTCTCCGGAATCTGTTATGATCGAGCGCCTCTACGTTGAGAGGCACACACTCGCAAGCAGACTTTCCTGCCTTAGCAGTAACATCATCACGCCAATCTATGAGACACAATCAAATGAATTCTGACCACGCAACAACAATCACAACCTCAACTTTCACTTAATTCTCACAACACTCACTAACTCTGGACCCTCTTTTGCAATAACGCATCGGCCCTTTTACGATCTCACACACCAGCCAACAGGTCCCTACTCAACTCAGACACACCCTGGCTAAATCATTTCACTAGGACACTGGTCCGCAGAAAACTGAGAGCATGGAAACGTTACTAGCTCTCTCTGCAAGGTCATGGAGCGCCTGGTGGTCCGCAAGATGATTGACTTCATCCTGGAACACAATCTAATTCCCGACCAACAACACAGTTTCATGCCTGGGCGGTCAACCCTGACAAACCTTCTCTCAACGATGGATTACTGGTCAAAGGCCCTTGATACAGGATACACGATGGACATAATCTACCTGGACTTTTCGAAGGCCTTTTACAAATTTCCGCATAACCGGCTTCATATTTTTTTATTTTAATTAAACTTCATCGCCTTGGTTTCAGGGGTAAATTCCTGGCTCGGATTCGTGATTAGTTGTGCGAGAGAACCCTCAGAGTCAGAATTGGGACAATATCTCTTCTTCCAGAATGATCCGCAATGGCGTCCTTCAAGGCTGTGTGCTAGGTCTACTGCTCTTCATTCTATATACACATGATATTGAAGAAGACCTGATGTGTCGGTGGAACGCGTACGCTGATGACACCAAGATCTTCGCTGACCTTGCTCTCTCACAACAACAACTCCAATCAGATCTTCTTCATATCACGCGCTGGTCCGAGAAATGATCTCTGAACCCAAATAAATGTCACGTCCTTCACTTGGGCAACAAAAACCCCCGGCACCTCTACTACTTGAAAAATGTGACAGTTGAATCTACCTCTTCGCACTCAGACTCATCTCTACGGCCTTCACGAAAATGGACTACAAATCAATTAAAACTATCCTTGTCACCTACATCCATCGCATCTTGGAGTATGCATCCCCAGTTTGGTCACCTTACTACAGCGGGTGTTGGTACTAAAGTAAATCGTCAGCAACAAATGTCGCTTAGTATACTCGATTCGACACACGTAGGTCCATATTAACCCATAGTGCCTTCTCCCTTTTAAGATCTTATGAAACGTTCTAAACTTCAGTAGCTAACAACAGCCTAGAATCTGGAGAATGAAAAAACCCGATTGCTTAGTGCGCTTTACGGGCACACTGGGTTCTCGGTCGTTTCTCATCTAGTGACAAACTCACACGGGAAGCCACGCGAAGGTGACCCGACGAGACCATATTACTCGCCTCGACGAGTGCGCCCATCGAGCGGGCACGATGTATTTGATGTTCGTACCTTAACGCTGAAGGCTTTCAAGCTCCTCTATGAGACCTACACAACACCTGAGGTCACCAACCTACTCCGTCCAGTTATAAATACCAGGCTGCGAGGATATGTCAAATGACTCAGACAAGAGAGGTCGAGGACTAACATGCGTTTTTTCGTTTCTTTTTTTTTTTTAACAGCCCATTTTTTCTCGAACCGAATTGTACGTGACTGGAACTCTCTTCCATCATCTTGCGTTAAATCTGGAAGCCTGACTGTTTTGCATGCCCACCTTGAACGTACACAACTTCCTCATCGCTAAGCCTCACACTCACACACCTTTAGAAGTGCCTCTCCTACTTGTCTTCACTGTTCTCATCTAACTTGAGTTATTATATTTTCTTATTAATCTGTAATCATACCTGTGAACGAAGAATTTATACGATATATGTAAAATCAACTTTTCCTACTGCCATATTATTGATAAATAAATGAATTAATAAATAAATAAATATGTTCAATCGTCAATATAAGATTTTTTATTTATTTAATTGTTCATTAGATGGGTCGAAACCATTATGCTAAATAAATTCATTTCTATAGGCCAAAGAAAAAATGAATCTAAAAATATAAGTCAGAGTAGTTTCGAAGAAATTAATTGTGACCAACATATAAAAGATGTTTTAACTTAGAGATAAACAGATGTCAATATATTGATATCAGAAAGATATCAATATCATCGTTGTAAAGATTTCCAAGTATGCAGAGTCTGATAATTGTACTGTTCTCGTAATAGCTTTCCCTAGCACATCGAGAAGATGACCAAATTGACGTAAAGATCGTTACGGTATTTTAAAATCAAACAATGCCAATAATTCGAAACAATTTACTGCCCCGTTTATAATTTTACAAAAATAAAAAAAGTCCTTATAAATTTTACACGAACTTAGTGTAGTGATACAACTCGATTTTATTACGGTATCATAATCATGGTCAAAACGGTGCATAGGTTGGCCTAATTTCTATGCCAAAAGCCGATCTATTTTGAACACCCTCGATCCGTGTCACCCCACGATCCGTGAAAGGAGACCAAATCGGGGATGCATATTCAAGCACCGATTTGACAATAGTTATGTAGTTTAAAACAGTTCATATTCTACCTCGCAAATAACTAACTAGCCATTCTAGTATTGAGCCGGATTTTCCCATTTCGTGTAACTTAACCAACAGTAACGAATGACTAATTTTATCAACGGCTTTTGCAAAATCAGTATATACAACATCAGTCTGAACGCGGTCGTTTTCGTTCCTTCCAATTATATTATTCGTTAGTGTTGAATTTATGATCGTGGAGCGGCTTAGAAAAACATACTGTACGATAGAAATCGAAGTCCATAAGGCGGGGCCCAGTTTTGAGACTACAAGCTTTTCGAATAACTTCGATGCTGAGTTTAATAATGAGATAGGTCTATCAAGGGTAACATCTGATTTTTCGTTCTACTTCAGTAAAGGAATAACTTTTTTAGATTTTCATACTTGCGGTACTATGCTAGTTAACAATAATTTGTAAAACAGAAGATTTAGTGGTTTGGTGATACCATATACACATGACTTAACAAAAGAGTTTGAAATACAATTAAGGCTAAGCCCAGCACTCTTAGTTCCTGAATTCCCGTGAAAATATCTGATTTTGAAACGGAGATGTCAGCGATATCTATAGTTCCAATAATATCATATTCCGGTACAGGCGGAGAGTCACGCTTAAAAACTAAGGAGAACTGTGCAAAAGCATTTGATTTTACAGTGCTAGTTATACTAAAAAAAATATACAAAAAAATATACTAAAAAGTAAAAAATAACAAAACGGAACAAAACAAAATTACGAAAATACGAACAATATTTTGTGAAATTGAGTTTGTGAGATCAGATCAGTTTTTTAAGCTATTTAGTTAAGTACTTTATCCTCATTTTCTGGATGCCCACTACGGTATGTCAAGTGTATACTCTATTTATCTGTTCTGATTTTTAAATATCAGTTAAGGTTACAGGTATTTCTCATTCTCTTAACTGGTTATTGCAGTTCATTTGACCACTAAAATACCTTTTTATATCTCCTTATATTAAAAAAAATTATCGCCGCTGCGTCCGACCCCCTTGGAGACATTTTTAATGGGAGAATGGGGGAAAATGAATGAACATTTTTAGTTATATTATAGTTGTTACGTCCTGAGAAGTAACAAATGCTTCCTTTTTTATATTTATTCAAATTCTACACATAATGCAGGGGAATAGGTTGGATATTAAGAGAGAGAGAATAAAATGGATTTAACAATTTATTTTGATAAAGTGTCTAAAACTAGGTTACAGTAATACTTATTCTAAATTAACATTATCCGGT